>JBBBDQ010001353.1:5815000-5865000 GCA_037127315.1 Ascarosepion bandense
AAGCAAGAATATGGAAGCGAGTTCCACAGGCACGAAGTGCGAGAAAAGAAGCTGAATGAGTAGAATTGTCGTCTGCATTTGGTTGATCTCACTGTGAATGGGTGAGACCCAGTTGCTAGATTTTCGTTTCATTTTTTATATTCAGACAAATTATCTTTGTCTTTTAAATATCATCTAACTTAAATATCACTTTCTCGACAATAGCAATAATTCTGGAACAATATTGCTGTAGATTTGCGGCTCTCTGACTACGATAGCGATGATGATAAATCTGCAATTCAATTCTGAGTGTTGAATCAGTGGTACTAGTACAAACGACAGACAAATGCTGCAATTCTGAGAGCGACGACTGAAAATAAGTTTCATAAATTCAGCGGACATCATTGGGCCGCTACCATGACAATATTTATCAAAACGTCTTGAAAACCTTCAACTCAATTCGTAAATCACTTTGTCGGGGACCATTCAACCCGATTTCTTCACAAAAATCAGTTCCACATAATCATTTCATAATCTTCTTCGTTTTCTTTGTCTCTTTGTCGTCACCGTCACCAAAAACAAATCCAATCTGCAACAAACGCCTCTGTATCTAAAACAATAGGACCAGACCCATATGTAAAATAAAATATAATTATATTTTATTTTCCTTTTTTATGCAAAGACATATTCAGTGACATACCATGGGTTAGGAGGTGGTTTGGTCAGAGTTGTCAGCACCCACCATCAAGGAGACTCCAATTTTACTCAACCGTAAGCTACAACGGTTGTGATCTGAGACCTTAAAATCAAAATCAAAATTACTACTAAAGATTTTCTCACTGTCAGCTTGACGTCACTTCCATGCCTTTGACAGCTATCTGACAGTGAGAAAATCGCTATCGTAGTCAGAGAGCCGCGAATCTACAACAATATTGTTCCAGAATTATTGCTATTGTCGAGAAAATGATATTTAAGTTAGATGATATTTAAAAGACAAAGATAATTTGTCTGAATATAAAAAATGAAACGAAAATCTAGCAACTGGGTCTCACCCATTCACAGTGAGATCAACCAAATGCAGACGACAATCCTACTCATTCAGCTTCTTTGTGGTACAAACTTAAATATGGGACATTAACCTCTGACCACGCTCGACAAAATAAAAATCTAAATGTGAGAATGTTTTGTCTAAAAATATCACCTGGATGACATTCTCAGACAAAATACATCTCACGCAAATCACTAAGCGCAAATATACTTCATTGTCAAAAATTTCATGATTCTCAAAAATATCGTCTAACAAATATTTAACATCACAACTTCTTTTGTTAATGATGACTATGTGATTTCTGTTTGAATTTCTAGGAGAAGTTATGATTTACATTCAGACTAATGTCCTCATCTTTGTTGCTATTATCACAATTGTTGGCCGGTTTGTTCTCCAGCTTCTGTCTGTGTAAGCAACAGTACTAAAAAATAAAAATAAAAATATTATATATCCCCCTTTATAGTTAGCAGAAAAGAGAACATCCTACTCCATACATTGAATAAAGTGTTCAGTCGTAAATTCCCGGATTTAATTTCAAGCAAATTGTCACGCCAAATATTAAAAATCGACATCTTAAAATACTTTTGATTATTTAAAGTTTTAACCCTGAAGATAATTTTGCGCAAGTCGAAAGCCCCAACTTAACTTTTATTTTAGATATTTGCGGGAAGTGAGTTGCAGTTTGGATATGATTATTGATAAATTGAATAGTCAGAGTATACACAATTGTTGCATCATTATACTAAATATATAAACACATACATACATATTATGATCGTACATTTAATTTGTGAGGTAAGTCCTCCGTCTTTTAGTCTCCAATAATGTTTCAATATATATACATATATATATATATATATATATATATATATACGTGAATAAAGAACGAAGAAAGTATTACCAACATTCAAAAATTGAATTTAAAATAGTGCTCAATATGGAAATAGAGTAATGAATATTTATTTTTCTAATCTAAACTTATTTATAAATGGAACTTTGTCTCTGTGTGCCTGTGTCTGTGTCTGTGTATTCGTTATCTGTAGACTCCGAAACGGCTGAACCAGTTTTCTTGAAAATTTACACAATTGTACTATAAGCGTCTGCGAGTGTTCTTAGCTAGGTTTTGTGTCAAGGTACCCCCGATAAATATCAAAAATCGATAATCGAAAAATTCGGGTTATAGAAGGAGTGGTCCGGTTTTAATCAAATTTGATACAATCATAGACAAAGACATAAGAAATGATATTCAGAAGTTTCAAGTCTGCAGTTCTTACAATAGTGCAGAAAATTTGATATCGATACCAAGAAATCAAAATTTGACTTACATCCATTCATTTTTCTTTCAGTCTACGGTTTCGCTTTAAATGGAAAGAACTATTGCTTTTTAGTCTTTCGTGTCAACGCCTAAGTCTGAGCTTCAGGACCATGGATTAGTTTTAAAGCTTTCATTACACCCGAGCAACGCCGGGCTATACTGCTAGTAAGTTATAGTTTAGAACATATACAAATTATAATTTACTACAAATGTGTACATTTTGTTTCAAAACCTAAAAAACAATGTCTCTTCAGGTAAAGATTGTAAGCTTATTTCTTTAATGTGTTTGCAATTTACTGTGGTTTCATGCCTCTGGTTTAGTAATATTTCACTCTTCATGTATTTAATAATTTCTATTTTTTCATGCAGATAAAGGAAACATGGTTATTTTACTGATCTAGATGTTTTAGCCTGCTCGAGGATTTTCCATTTAACTTTAGGTGTCTTATTTTCGTTTTTTAACTTTCAAAAATATTTAGAAAGTGATATATTTTGTTTGTCCTTGAAGGATGAGAGGTGATTGTAAAAGCGCTTTTTTAAAAAGTTCATAGTATTTCCAATATAAATTTTAGCATCATTAGAATTCTTCACGGATGAAATCAAACACATATATACCAAAGATTTTATTAGAGATTTTGTCGTAAATAATAATTTGTACATGTTCTAAACTATACCTTATCATAAATACACATATAACTCATTTAATTTCTTATATCTACATGTTGGTTTATGTGAATGTAAATATTTCTTCTTCTTCTTCTATGTGCCTTTCTCTTCAGGACGTAATCGACCATGGCTTTCCACGTCTCCCTATCCCTTGTGGTTCTTAGCACACCTTCTCCTTAGCAACCCTCGTTCAATCATCCACCTGATTAGGTCCTTCAAATATGTTACCCGTTGCTTTCCCCTGTCTCTCCTTTCCTTTAGCTGACCTGTTAGTATTAGGTTCTCCAAGCCCTCCTTATTATTATTACGGTTAGAATTAATATAAAAATCTAACAATTCAATTATTTAGTGAAAATATCACTCCTAAATTTACTGTCATATATTTGTGAATGGCCAACTAATAGTTCAGTCCAAGGTCATCTTATCGCCTGGGATAGAAACACAGCCTCCCTTAATACTTAACACTGTATATATAACCCCCTTGCCCATTGTTTTTTTTCTCTTATTTTTCCATGATTCTTTTCGTCTGAATAAATCTAACCCATTTATTTTTGTGAATAATTTTGGTCTGATGAGCGGTCTGTAAGAGCTCCGCGAAATAAGCTATTAGCAATGGTTTTTTAAAGGCTTCCAATTTATTTTCATATATATATATATATATATATATATATATATATATATATATATATATTATTATTATTATTATTATTATTATTTTCATATATATATATATATATACAAAATGAAAAAGAACGAAGAAAATAATTGCAACGTTCAAATCGTTAATTTAAAGCAGTCAGTCAGTAAAGTGCCATACATGATACACGCTTCGGTCGATCATGTCTCGAAAGAATAGGTTGTCATTGCTTTCTGCGGTAGACTAGTTGCTGAACAAGGCTATAGAGCCCAATCTGTCTTATTATTTAACCCATAACTGGAGGGAAGAGGCGGATTAATACCTTTCCCAAGGGTATTTGTGCGTAAGTGAATGAAAGGAATTCAAATGGAATTCGAATTCGGCAGCCCCGATTTGTCGTTTTGAGTCGATATCCACTGTATCACAACGCACATAGCAATGAATATTTATTACTGATTATTACGGTAGAACATGTGCAAACTACAAACAAGAAAAATATGGGGCGCTTCACGAATTTGCGTGTCATACATGGGCCCTGCGCAAGATGACACACAAATTCATGAAGCGTTCCATATTTCTGTAGTTTGTAGTTTGCACATGTTCTAACGTAATAATTATATATATATATATATATATATATATATATATATATATATATATATATATTGAATATTTAATTACTTAGTTATTGGTCATAATCAAATTAGACCAGTACACAGTTGTATTAAAAGTGTTCAATACAATTATATTGTAGAAACTGATCGATAAACAATTTAAAGCTCAGAACTAAACAAAATTTTCAATAGGAATACAATTAAACTGAGTTATAGATGTACTAGTAATTTAAAAATTCATAAAGAAACAAAACTCAATAAATTTAAATAGCATTATAAAAAAACAAGATCATTAATAAAGAATGTAACTGCAAGGACAAAAATAAAAAAGAATTTTGTAATACAAAAGAAGTAACTTACAAAGCAAAAGTACTTAACTTAAATGGTCAAAACAAAACATATTTGGGATCAATCAAAGACACATTTAAGACCAGATGGTTCAATCAAAGGTCTACATTCAAAATAAAAAAAAATTGAAAAATTGTACAAAATTGGCTAACCATGCGTGGAATTTGAAATTAAAATATAGAAAAGTTCCAGACATAACTTGAAGTATAGTGAAAACTGCCAAGCCTTACAGTCAGTCAGAAAGAGACATGACTGACTGGGCAGAAGATTATCCCGCAGTAGGTTGCCATTGCTTTCTGCGGAAGACTGGTTGCCGACCAAGGCTATAGACCCCAATCTGTCCTATTATTTAACCCATAACTGGAGGGAAGAGACGGATTAATACCTTTCCCAAGGGTATTTGCGCGTAAGTGAATACAATGAATTTAACTGGAATTCGAACTCAGCTCTCCAATTTCTCGTTCCGAGCCGATATCCACTGCGCCACAAGGCACATCCCAAGCCTTACTACGATGACAAAATATGTAGACTGTACCAAGAAGAAATGTTAGCTGTTATTCCCAAAGAAAAATGAATTATTTAATGAAAGAACATAAATTATGACTAAGTGTAACCATACCATAAAATACCTATCAGGTTCATACAACCATGAATAAAAACGTTATGAGTTCTTCTTATTTTAAAGTTGCGCGTTCAAACACTCACCGTTACTTGAGCGTTCAAAAAAATCCCCGTTGCTTGAGCGGTCAAAAAAATCCCCGTTACTTGAGCGTTCAAAAAATCCTCGTTACTTGAGCGTTCAAAAAAATCCCCGTTACTTGAGCGTTCTAAAAAAACAAAACAAAAAAAACGGTAAAATCAGTTATGGCAAATCGCCTGAAGACACCAGACACCCCATGGTAGAAACCTAGGTTGCGTAATAACTCTTTTACAAATGAAGAATATATATATATATATATATATATATATATATATATATATATATATATGAGATGTATATATCAAAGTGACAAATTTCCCTGAAGATCCAATTTGGCGAAACCTTGGTAGGTTCGTTAGCTCTCTAGGTTAGTTATTTACTTAGTTTGCTCTACTTGCGTATTGAGCGCTTTTTATTTTAGGTTACTCGTCTCGGGTTTTTCCTTTGGGCTTTGACTGATGTTCAAGTGCTTAGCTCGTTCTTGGTTATTACCATTTTTTCCTTCTGCGTATGTACTCGGGGGGGTTTTCGAAACGAATATAACGACATGTTTACATTTATATATATATATATATATATATAATTTACACTATTTTTCATTGAGACTGTTACTTTCAACTTTGTTTTTATCACAACGTTTTGGTTGATGCGCGCTCTAGCCTTCATCAAGTACATATCAATTTTAGTAAACTATAGTGAATTCTGGCTAACCCTTCTTCTTAATCTACCGTGACACACTAATGTCGGTTCTCTGCCCATGTCTAGGAATATCTCGTCTAGTTCCCATTTTTAGTATTGCTCAGGGATTGAACTTACAACTATTTCTTCGTTATGTACAGTGTCCTTTCATATCTTAGGAAATTAAAGACTTCTACCTGCCCCTGTTTTTTGTCGTTCTTAACACTTTTCCTTTTGGTTTTAGAACGGGGTTTCCTTTTGGTATTTCTACGAAACCCCGTTCCACCATCCATTTGCTCAAGACCAACAAGTTTCCATTTCGTTTGCATCTTCTACGGACACTATATAACCAAATTCACGAATCAACGTTTCAACCAACTAACCCCTTATATTTATATGTATACATGAACTATGATCCTATAGATTATATACATTATATCTACTTACACGATTGCAACTGGATAGTGAGAGTATGCTTCAATGGGTGCCCTATACATTTGGTCTTGAGCCGCATTTAAGATACGCTTAAAAAATTACCAAACTCTGTATACATATGGCTATTGAAGAATTGCTTAAAATGTCGCAATAGCGTATATTTGTAAACATTTTTAATCGAATTTACCTTAAGCAATTCAGGGAATACACTAAGATACAATGGAAAGGTTTTGCTGCGTATGAAAGAATAGAAAACAAGAAGACTGTTGTGCAGTAAACCGATATGCCAAACTCTGTAGAACAGTTTTGAGATGTCCAAAGAAACAGCTTGAGCTTCATTATTCTTGCGTAAATCGTGATTGTCTCTTTCTGCAATAATTTTTAATACACCAGCAGTGGTCCTTGAAAACAAAAGTCATGCTGCTTGTCCGAAAAAAGGCCCTGCATAGTGAAATGTTAGGATAAGTCATCGTTTATTAGGGTCTCTACTAGGTCACCAAGAACAGGTAGAAAACTAATAGCCCCGTAGTTGGTAGGATCGGACGATTCACCTGACTTCATAAAAACTGAAACAATGGATGAGGATTTGCAACAAGCCATATTCATCTGAACTAATCGTTGTGACGCAGTGGATATCGGCTCGGAACGAGAAATCGTTAAATTCATTGCATTCACTTACGCGCAAATACCCTTGGGAAAGGTATTAATACGTCAATCCCTCCAGTTATGGGTTAAATAATAGGACAGATTGGGTTCTATAGCCTTGGTCGGCAACCAGTCTACCGCAGAAAGCAATGGCAACCTACTGCGGGATAATCTTCTGCCCAGTCAGTCATATCTCTTTCGAGACATGATCGCCCAAGCGTGTATCACTTATGGCACTTAACTGACTGAATAGAAATCCTCGGGACGATCGATTTTAGGTAATCACATCGCAATCTAAAATGTTTAGACGTTAATTCAGCCAAAAGAAGGTATCCAGAGTGGGGCCGAAGATTAATTTTTCCGATAGTATATACATATACATTGCCAGGCTACCTTAAGAGTTTGGGAAAACACCAAAATTACAGTCTATGGGGCATGAGTCTATCCCCAAAAGCGTCAGCTCTGCTGGCTCCGACATTGAATGCCGGATAGGAGGATTCCAAAAGTTATTTTTGTATCGGGAACTGGACACCGGCAAAAGGTCGACCACATCTTTGTTTCAAAGACGTCTGCATAAAAGACATGGTGAGCGATGAACATGGACATCGATAGGAGTGAAGTCATCTCTAAAGATCGCTCACGCTGGAGACGCGATTTACACCGAGGTCTGGAGCAAGGAAGGAGAAACGAAGACTTTCCGCAAGAGGTAAGCATACTTGACTAAAAGAAAACAAAGTGGCATTATGGGAGAACGTCTTAATGTGTATTCGTTGCAATCGAGACTATCACTCTCGTATTGGCCAGTACAGCCGTAACGTATAAATATATAGCGATTTGAAAAGGCATAGATAGATAGATAGATAGATAGATAGATAGATAGATAGATAGATATGAACAAATCAAGATAAATAGATAGATAGATAGATAGATAGATTGCCATAAATAGATATATTTGAATAGACCGACAGAGATAGATAGATACATACATACATACATACATACATACATACTAATAACAGTCATGGGTAGATAGATTTGAACAGACCGACAGAAATAGATAGATAGATAGATAGATAGATAGATAGATAGATAGATAGATAGATAGATAGATAGATAGATAGATAACAGTCATGGGTAGATAGATTTGAACAGACCAACAGAGATAGATAGATAGATAGATAGATAGATAGATAGATAGATAGATAGATAGATAGAAAACAAATAACAGTCATGGGTAGATAGATTTGAACAGACCAACAGAGATAGACAGATAGATAGATAGATAGATAGATAGATAGATAGATAGATAGATAGATATGAACAAATCAAGATAGATAGATAGATAGATAGATAGATAGATAGATACATAGATAGATAGATATGAACAAATCAAGATAGATAGATAGATAGATAGATAGATAGATAGATTGCCATAAATAGATATATTTGAATAGACCGACACAGATAGGATCTAACTGAGACAGACCATATCAGAAAAGACAGGCAGAGAGCTAAGTTGATTTATTGATGTTACTTAACAGAGACAGATCAGATAGATAGATGACTTACTAAGCGTCGCTTAGATGTGGTACAAGACCGAAGATATTGAGTACCCAGTGATAATCGAACTCACTACTCAAATCTAATGATTCTAGTGAGACAAGCTGGCTAAACATTGCACCACACCGAGGTGCCCCAGACCAGATAGATAGATATGAATCGAGTGAAATAATTAGAATGATATTAATAGCGAATGGAAAACGAAAGCTGAGTGTAGCTGTTATAGGCGGGAAAGTGTTAATGGCGTGCCATTTTCCAATTCAGCCTGAGAACGTAACGTTTGCTGTGAGATATCTACCTTCCAAAAGCTATGAATCGAGATCTTGTCTTTCCAGCTACAGGTTCAAAGCAGAATACACCGGGCTTGGTTGGCAACTCTGAATCTAAAACTGGTTCGTTAAGAAGACATCTGTTCTACGTTACTATTGGAATACGAAGAGAATGACGATGAGTCATTTTAGTGTTCGTTTCATGGTGGGTCGTATCTGTAAATGTTTGGACTAGTAAAACTAAGGAATGTAGCTCGATAGAGGGAGCAGAAGACCGATTAACATTTCGTCGCTTGCTTCTCGATATATTATGGCAAATTCTCAAGGCCGTAGTCCAAATCTTTAAAACTTTATTTTCCCCTCCAGACTGCTGTTATTATTGATGCATTCTCATCTATGCTTTTCCCGTTTTTTTAATCATTTCACCCCCAAGCAAGGTATTCCACTGTCACTATAGCGCAGGGGGTTACATAGAGCGATTGGATATAGGAAATGTCAGAAGGAAGGTGATAGACGAGTAAGGAGGTACATAGGAAGAGTGTTTGAGAGAATGGGTGCGAGTTAGTGTGTTAGAAAGTGTCTATTGACCTTACATTTAAACTCCTGGAGGTTATAGCCGTCGGGGAAGCAAGTATGCAGAAGGGAATTCCACAGGCGGGAAGTGCGAGAAAAGAAGCTGTTGGAGTAAAAATTGCGGTTACATTTTATCGGTTTCACAGTAAAAGGATGGGACCTAGTTGCTAATCTAGTATCTCATGCAAATTCATACCTAGGGGGCACCAGTGATCTAAGTTCATCGGAGCAGAAGCCGTGAAAGTATTTATAGAAGAGGCACAGGGAAGCCACGTCACGCCGGTGAGAGAGTGACTGCAGGCGGTCAGCCAAGTCGGTATCGATCACATTACAGATTCTCCGTTGTATTTTGTCAAGAACCCCGAGGAGAATAGCAGGGGCACCCGACCAGATGTGGCAGTAGTATTCAATACACGGGCGGATGGTAGATTTATATATGTGCAGGATAGATTCAGACGGAAAGAACTTCCGGGCCCTGCACAGACAACCCACTTTCATAGCGGATTCGATGTAGTCATTCCACTTGAGGGCCGCTGAGAGTGTCAGGCCAAGCAGGCGTAGTGTTTTCCTCTCTGGGAGGCAAGCCTGTTCGATGCTAATGGGAGGTAGGTGAGGTTGTTTATGGTGGTTAATTGATAGCAGCTTCGTTTTGGAAGAATTGAAATTTACGAGCCATTTCTTACCCCAATCCACCACGAATTGGAGGTCCTTTTCAAGCTCGGCAGCGAGGTTCGCCTTGTCGCCCACACCAGATTTTTGATCGAGGCGAGAGTAAACTGTGGTGTCATCGGCGTATATGCCTACTTGGGATGTTATGGCATCGGGAAGATCATTAATGTAGATCAGAAAGAGCGTAGGACCTAGGATAGAGCCTTGAGGGTCACCCGCGTTTGTAGGGTAATTCTGGGAGGCATGTCCGTTTAATACCATCTTGAATGTGTGGTTAGAGAGGAAAGACTGGATTAGGTCAAACAAAAGTCCAGTTATACCATAACTTCGCAGTTTCTGTCGAACGCTTTAGAGATATCCAAGGCAACGCTTCTTGCTTCACCATTTTTGTCGAGAGCCTGGTATATATACTCGGTGATGGTCATTAGCATATCAGCAGTAGACCTGGTGAAGCGGAAGCCATACTGTTTGTCCGAGAGGAGCCTGTGGACTATGAGATGCTGAACGATCTCGGTGTTAATAATGGCTTCGAACACTTTGCCATATATCGGAAGAAAGCTGATAGGGTGGTAATTTGCGGAGTACGAGGCTTCTTCAGTGTTCTGAAATATAGGAACTACAGAAGAAGACTTCCAACAGGCAGGAAAGCAGGAAGAACATAGGCAGAAGTTGTAGAGCTTAGAAAGGATAAATGAGAGTTCAGGGGCGCATTTCTCGCTTTTTGAGGGTCAAGTTTTGAGATTATGTTAGAAATCCGCGAGGGCGTGATGTGGACGTCATTCAATTGAGCCTCAGTTCTTGGTGGGAAGTCGGGTGTATAAACTCCAGACGAATCCAGTATCGAATAGGTCGAGAATCTACGAGTAAAGCATTCAGCCTTGTTCGCTGAGGAGGTGAGGACCTCAAATTCATTGATTAGTGGGGGTATTGAGGACTTACTCTTGTTAAGCACGCTTTTACAGAGACGCCAGTAGTCTTTGGCGCCGAACTTAGAGGATGCTATGCGTTGCTTCATTCTGGCAGCAAACAACATCTTAGCATCATTAAGTATCTTTTTACAATTATTACGAGCTGAGTTGAAAAGGCGCCTGTTTTGGTCCGACGCGTGGCTACGATAAAGCCGGAAGAAGTCATTCCGGTGGGCAATGGCAGCCGAACAAGCGGGCGAGAACCAGGGAGAGAGACGAATGAGATTTAAGCTGAAATTTCCTGGCAGGGATGAGAGCATCGATGCCAGCCTTAACCCAGGGGACGACCTCGGATGCACAGTCTTCGACAGGAAGACTAAAAACGTTGTTCCAATGGACGTCACAGAAGAAGTCACGGAACGAATCCCAGTCAGCTCTTTGGTAGCAGTTTGATATTCTGCTGGTCTGAGTTTTTTGGGTAGAAGCGAAGTGCAATGAGATGTTGACGGAAACTACGGCGTGGTCAGAGTTTCCGAGAGGGCAGAGCTGTCTGGTACTGCAAGAGTTTGGTACGGAAGTGAAGCAGAGGTCTAGCAGCGAGTCCCTTCCGTTAGAGCTATTGGAGAAACGCATGGGGAAGTCCACCACTTGCGTAAGGGATTGGGAGATTGAAAAATTAATAGTGTGGACACCTGCAAGGTCGGCGACAGTGTTCTCCAGCAACTTGGTGTGGTGGGCGTTAAAGTCACCAAACATAAATATATGGGCAGATGGATGAGAAGAAATGACCTTGTCGATATTGTCAGAGATGCTGTCAAGTACTGAACAGTCAGAGGAGGAGGGGGAGCGGTAGAGGAAGAAGAGATAGCTAACCGAGCTTAGAAGTGAGAGACGGAAGCACATGAAAGAATGATCCAGGGATTCAAGAGATGTCACTCTAGCTAGGGGGAGGTGTCCACTGACATATACACCAAGCCCAAGCATATGGACATTGGAGTCCTTCCTGAGAAGGGGAAGGTAACCAGGAACATAAAACTCAGAAGAAGGGATAGAAGAGTCAAGGTTATTTTTACATTGGGCTAAGATATCAAGTGAGTTAGTTTGAAGGAATGATTCTACGCTGTAAAAGTTAGTGCGGATACCTCGTATGTTAGTGAAAGAGGCGCAGACAGGTTTGGGCGTTTTCTGATTAGCTGGTTTAGTTTTGCTATTTTGTTCGTTTTTTTTTTTTTTTCATAGTGTTTTAGTTGAGGAGAGAGGTCTAGAGTAGAATCAGTCGGTCACTGTTTGCAGAATGTGAGGGATGGAGACTGGCGCAGCCTGCAACATAATGTGGCCTCAGGGTTGCCCACCGGAGGTTCATGCAGGGACGCCCGTCCATGCGCGATGTGGTACTACAGGAACCCCGATATTATTCAACTGTTGATCAGAGAAGCCTCTCAAGACGCTACGCAAGAGTTCGGGCTCCTAACTACCAGTCGGAAGCAACAACCAGGAAACTGCCAACCCGGTACCTTCAGAATGAAGAGACGTTGCCACCATAGTCAATAACTGCAAAGAGCTTCCAGCTGAACTAACACTAAGACCGAAGGAGGAGGTAGATGAACCAGGAACCCCTTCCTAAACAAGAAACAAGGCGATCACCTCTACTCCTGTTCAAAGGAAGGAGGTTGAGTGTGAAACCGGGCGATAGTAGAGACTCTCTACTCCAATTAAAAAAAACAATAAAAAGAATTTACTAAGTTTTAACTTAGTTAAAGTCCAAACGAAACATGAAAGTCAAAAAAGTTAGTAACAAAAAAAAAAACATATTAAAGACAGAGAAAGAAAAAAAAAGAGACCGATCTGACAAACATACCATGCAGAAAACAAACTGAAATTTGAGTGAAAAATTTCGGTCGACACTTTAACAAAAATACAATTTCAACTTTCTTTTTTCAGAATATTGCAGGCGAGTTAACTGCCTGTTAGATTGTCTAGAGCTGGGTGGAAAAGAGATAGAGAGAGAAAGAGACGGAAAGAGAGACTACTGGGCATGCGTGAAAATTAAAGATTTCAGGGACCGGGGTGGGGATTAACTGACCGGTATCCAAAGAACAACTACCCCTAAATTAAGTAGAACGGCATCGCTAAGAAAATAAATAAAATCTCAAACCAATTTTTATCCAAACGAAACATAAAAGTAAAAAAAGTTAGTAACAAAAAAAAAAAAATTAAAAGCAGGGAAAAAAAAGAGACCGATCTGACAAAGTTACCATGTAGAAAACAAAAATATGAGAAACTGCAAAAGTCATTTTATTGCAAATAATGAGAATGACCGGACGTCTCAGTTATGAGCGTAATGAAGCTGACAATTTTATTTCTGATGGTATACCGGATAGAAAACATCTACCAGAAGCAGCTGAAATGTGGCTCTACAGAAGGATGCTGCGGATATCCTGAACCGAGCATGTGAGCAATGACGAGGTTTTGAAAATGATGGAAACGAAAAGGGAATTAATATTGAGCATCAGGAAGAGGCAACTAATGTTCCTAGGACATGGAATGAGGAAGGGGGACATGGAGAACCTGATACTAACAGGGTAGATAGAGAGAAAAAGAGACAGAGAAAAGCAGCGGATAACATATTTAAAAGGCCTCAGCAGGTGGATGACAGAACGGGGGCCGAGAGACGTGACAAAAGAAAGCATGCTAAGAACCACCAAGGATAGGGAGATGTGGAAGGCCATGATCGCCTACGTCTTGAAGGTACAAGGTACATAAAAGAAAAAGAAGAATCAAATTAGAACGGCAAACAGAATATACATACTGCCAGGATGAGTGTCAATCCCGGCAGATAATCTTTTCACAAATCGTAACAAGCAAGGCGGTGCTGATACTGATGCGTAGAGGGCTACATAAGAGTAAAGGTTTGGACAGGAGGAGAGTGAAGAGAAAGATAGACCAGTTACAGTTGTCAGAGAAAGGCCAAGAGAAGGATAGGAACAAGGCGCGAAAAGAATTGCAAAAGTAGAGTGAAAAGAACAAGATATACGAAGTGGAGTCAAGTGGATAAGAGATGGGTATTGACATTGCATTTAAATTCTTGGAGGTGGTAACAGTCAGGAAAGCAAGTATACGGAAGGGAGTTCCACGATGCGGAAAGTGCAAGAAAAGAGTAGAATTGCCGGCTGCATTTGGTTGATCTAACTGTAAATGGGTGAAAACTTGTTGCCAGTCTGGTTGCAAAAGTAAATTCTTGTTGCGGGGGAACCAGTGAAATAAGTTCTTTGGAGCAGAAGCCATGAAAATATTTGTTGAATAGACAGAAGGAAGCCACATCCCGCCGGTGAGAAAGTGGCTGGTGTCGTACTGCCAAGTCGGGACCTATCACATTACAGATTCTCCTTTGGAGCCTGTCGAGAACACCGAGATGAACAGCAGGGGCACCTGACCATATCTGACAACAGTATTCGATGCACGATCGAATGGTTGATTTGTATATGTGCAAGATGAATTCAGGCGGGAAAAAACTTCCTGGCCCGACAGAGTGACCCAACCTTCCTAGCAGTGGATTTGGCTATTGATTCAATATAATGATTCCACTTGAGGTCAGAAGATAAGGGTAAGGCGGAGGAGGCGCAGTATATTGCTCTTAGGGAGACTAGCTTGGTTCATGCTTATGTGGGGCAGGAGAGGTTGCCGATGATGGTTGACAGATAGCAGTTTCGTTTTTGAAGTACTGAAATTTACAAGACACTTCTTACCCCAGTCAACCACTGAATGCAGATCACTCTCAAGATCAGCAGCGAGGTTATGTTTGTTTGCCTCGCCGGATTTCTTACTAATGTGGGAGAAAAATGTGGTGTTATCTGAGTAGATGCCTACTTAGAACTTGATCACGTCTGGGAAATAATACGACTGAGATGAGGAAGTATTTATATTATTTACATTTTTCGGATTGTCATCGTCTTTATTGCCATACTAATGACGTTTCTACCGTTGTACGTTCCGGCGTTCTTCAGGGGCTTGGAAATTCGAAACTAACCTTTTAATTCGATCTTCTGGGAATATGTCATTCTCGTTTTATGTGCAATACCACTTCCAAATATCATGTAATCTTTTAAATCAACTCTTTAAGTTATTTGTTTCCAATTGCTGTAGACAGGTATTGAATTCACAGCCCTTTGTGTCAAGTCAATGAATCGAACCAACGCTTTTATCTTTCTGTCGTCAAGGACACATGGCCATTGGAGGAGTGTCTGAATTTTGGGGAGACTTATAAACCAAATGACAAGAACCGCATTAATTTTTGAGACTTATAAACCCAATGTCTCAGTATTCATTTATTTTATCAGAGCTCATATTGCAATCGTTGAAGTTAATGATTTTCTCTTGCACTCTGTAGAAAGTAATGGTAACCTACTGCGAGAAAATCTTCTGCCTAGTCAGATATGAATCGGAAGAGACATGATTACCCAAGCGTGTATTACGTATGGCACTTAACTGACTCCTCACCTCGACTGGAGTTGATGCTTTCTCCATCGGTAATAACCTCCTCTCTACGCCCCTGCTGTACCTCACGTAATGGTCTTTTGTATATTGGGTTTCAGATCCCTACTTTAGTCTATTCTGCATTACTTTCAGTTGAGTTCCTACAGATGATTTTTTTTATAATCATATCGCCCCAAGCAAGGCCACTGTTTTGCAGGAGGTTACTTAAGAAGAAAGTTATGAAAAAAAGTGACATGTTATAGGGGGTGTCAGGACATGGGTAAGAGAAGGATGAGAATACTGATGAGAGTGAACAGAGAAAGGAGCATGAGAGAGAGAGTATGGTTAGTGAGATAGGAGATGACTATTGACTTTACATTTAAATTCTTGGAGATTGTAGCTGTCGAGGAAGCAAATAAACGGAAGGGAATTCCACAGGCGGAAAGAGCGAGAAAAGAAGCTGATGGAGTAGAATTTGTCTTTACATTTTATTGGTTTCACAGTCAAAGGGTGAGACCTAGTTGCTAATCTTGTGGCTCAAGTAAATTCATAAATAGGTGGTACTAGTGAGCTAATTCCATCGGAGCATAAGCCGTGAAAGTATTTGTAGAAGTGGCACAAAATTATATATTTGATGACTGGAGCTTTGCGCAGATGTCAGCAATCTAATAGTTTGTCTAATTGCTTCGTCACAAACAACACTTATGGTAATTTTTTATAATTCAAATGTGGAAAAGTATTGGTGCCACTTTCCTAGTTACACATGATGCTCTCCATGTTATTATGAATTGACTCAATGACTGAAAAAAAATAAGAGTGACTATTCACAGAATTCCAGAGAGCTTTCAAAGAGTGACCCGCCATCGTGTGACTTGTACATCGCAATCTATTCTCTACTGAAAGAAAAGGCGGTCAGATATTGTCGGTAAATATTTTTAGACTTGTTATTTTTAACAGTGAAAGAAAGAACATGAACTTGTGGAGAGTCTGTAGCGTTTGCTTTGCAAAAAAAAAAACAGGCGCCTGAAAGTACGTCTTGGAGAAACAGATTCCTTTGTGTCTGACAAATCATAGTTTTGACAGCGTTTTACGCAGACATTTTATGTAAACGAAACAATCTCCATGATTAAAATCTGGTGAATGGTCCCGTGTTAGAAAAATCCTTTGTTCGGTCTCTGCTTTCCCTCCTCATTTCAATCTAGGTCAGGTTAGAAAAAAGTAAAGTTTATTTTTAAAATATGGCCTTTTTTCTTTCTCTCTCTAGAATAACGTTTTGAAAAAGAAATCTGTCTTCTTTTTATGTGACATGTTCCATCTGGGTGTGAGCCATCATGGCTTCCGTTAACTTCATATGGTGTTTCCTATTCTTAAAGAGTAAACTTCATGTTAAAATAGATGCGTTTTATTTTTAGGAGAAAAGTTTTAAAAAAGAAATCCCTCTTCTTTTATACGACTTGTCTCTTCAGAACGTGGGCGAACATGACTCTACAACTTCCTGTCTATAAGATTACTGTTCTTGCTATTCATCCCAGTTCATGTTCCGTTATCCATTTACAAATACTTGTTCGGTAGCTTACTCGCAGTTTTTCCGCTATAATCTTATTCTCAGTATATTTTGTAAGTGTGAAATTCTCCAATATCACTGTCCTTTATATGTGCTCTTAGATTCCAACTGATCCTTTTTGGGTTTCCATTTACCTAAAAGCCTTTTGTCGTCCAAATATCTATGGTTTTCACAGAGTCTTTCTGGAGAACGATATCTGTGCTGCCGCACAGCTCTTCTTCATCTATAAGAAAATTGTCCAGCATTCACTGCTATATAGAAGGATTGAAATCACTTAACAGATTTGCCGCTTTTGTTTCTAATAAAATCCTTGTATCTATTACGAAGTATATCTAATTTTGGAAGCCGTCTCTCTCTTTTTTAGTATTACGTTCAATCTATCAGTAGATAAACGTCTTGGCAACCATGTCTTTTCGATTCATGACTTACTAGGCTGAAGATTTCTTCCTGTGGTAGATTGGTTGCCAACCAGTGCACTAGAACTCGGTCTGTTATGCTATTCAACTCATCATCGCGAGAAAAGACGGCGTTGCATAACAAGTCGACGATGAATAAGATGGAACCAAAACTGGCGATCGTCTTGGACGACAAACGATGAACAACGAACACGGATATATATACATTCTATTGTTTTTTCTTCGGTGACGTGTTGTGGAATACCAAATTGATCTGGGGTAAACACGCACGCATACGAGGAACAGTTGACGGCTGTGTTCGGCTTCCTTTCTCAATCCAATCTCTTCTCCCTCTCTCCCTCCGATCCGTTTGTCTTCCGATATAATATACCTTGCCTTTTTCTCACCTCTCCTTATATAGGCAAGTTTCGACGGATTTTTATAAGCTCTGACTTTGATTACGTTGCTTATCAAAATAAAAATCGGTTTTCGCACTCCTAACCTTTCAAAACAATATTTCTTTTCTTTTAAAAATTTAATATTGTTAATACATAGAACTTAATATTGTTATTTTGTTATTACAATGATTTATAAAAGCATAATGTCACTACACAAAAATTTTCATGTTTTAGAACAATACTATTCTTCTTCAGGTGATATGTAAAGGGTAAAAATAATTTATTTTCATTTCATCTTATATTTTAAAATTAAATATAAAAATTACAATATATATATATATATATATATATATATATATATATATATATATATATATATATTAGAGCCAGTTTCTGAAAGTATTCCTGTTTGCCTGGGATAGGAATATTTTTCAGCGAAATGTCGAAATGTATTTTATCCATGTTCAATCTTTTATCTTAATGATGAGAGTGCTCGACTTAGTGTGGGAGCTGGTCCTATAATAAATATTCACAGCTCTATACATCATATATCGAGCACTGTTTTAAATTAAATGTTCTGGACGGAAAAAAAATTTCTTTTTTCTCTCCTCATTCTATATATATATATATATATATATATATATGTAATGTTTAATTACTTAGTCTTTGGTCATAATAGAATTAGACCAGTGAACATTTGTATTAAAAAGTGTTCAATATAATTTTATTGCAGAACTTATTTCAAATTGTCTGAAGACACCACTCATGGTATAAACCTAGGTTGCGTAATAACTCGTTTACAAATGCAAAATATTCAAAAGTTCTACAATGTAATTGTATTGAACATTTTTTGATACACTAGTCTAATCTTATTATGACCAGAAACTAAGTCGTTAATCATTCAATCAATCAATATATATACCAGCTATATAGCCCGGCGTTACTCGAGGTGTTTAGTGGTTATATTGAAATGGTAAGGTAAATTGCTTATTCAAAATGCTCTAGTATGAGGTTGTTGTGACGCTTAAATAAAAAAAATGCAAAGTATTTATTTTTGTAATCTTGGTCATTTTGCCAAGAAACGAGAATGATGTATGTGCAATTGGAAGAACGGGGTCGGGCGTAATGAGATGCGATGACGTTGTGACCCTGAAGAAGTGGATGCAGTGTTACTGTAGAGCATATGATAAATTAAAAGTTATACAAAAAAAGAAGCGATATTAGTTGGAATAGAACTAAGCGTTTTGGAGAATAAACGATGGTAAAATGCAATATTTTCCATCAATTTTTGCCGCACCCCTTGTATCAATTGAAATTTTTGTTTGCATATCAAGGCATCAGATCTTGATCTACCAGTGACTCGACTTTGGTTAATTTTGAGTGAAGCGTCTTTGAGAAATGCATAAAAGTGCGCAAAAGACCACCCGAAATTATGTTTGATTTTTGAAGAAGCCTATACATTGATAAGAAAAAAATTGAGTACATCAAAGGTTCGGACTTTGATGTACAAGTTACCCGATTTTGGTTGAATTTGCATTAAGCGTCTCGGAGGAGAAGAGTTCGTAAATTCTAAGCGTACTCTTTAAATCGACTCAAAAAATCTTTGCATACATCAAAGGTTCATGACATGATCGACAATTTCGGTTGAAACCAGACCGAGGGTTTCGGAGGAGTAGGGTCCGTTTGAATGGAGACACACAAACACACATACAGACAAATCCATTTACATATATTTAGAAAATCATACACTTGCTGCCGGATGTCGTTTATCGTCATATCCAGGAGGAGTAATTGATGTCGTATAAATAGTATTATAACCGTATTAGAATTATTTTTTCGAGAAGATTCGGATAAAATTACAAACAATATTGTACAACAGAACTATGGGTATTAATTCAATTCAATAATTCAGTCAGTCAGTTAAGTGCCAAACGCGATACACATTTTGGGCGATCATGTCTCGAAAGAGACATGACTGACTGAGCAGAAGATTACCCCGCAGTAGGTTGCCATTGCTTTCTGCGGTAGACTGGTTGCCAGCCAGGGCTATGAAACCCAATCTATTTTATTATTTAACCCATAACTGGAGGGAAGAGACGGATTAACAGCTTTCCCAAGAGTATTTTTACGTAAGTGAATGCAAGGAATTCAACCGGATTTTGAACTCGGCTGTCAGATTTGCCGTTCCGAGTCGATATTCCCTACCCCACAACGCATATCTTTAATAATTCACTAGAAAAATTTAGGAAATAATTTTTAGCACTTTCGGTTGATGTTCGCCAAGCCCCGACAGAGTTATACGTACTTTGTTTTTATTTACAAATGTCAAATTTTAAACTGTGCTTATATCGTCGATATAGTATTTGCTTGTCGTACCTCTGTACCGCTCTGGCATGATGTAAAACAAAAAATCAGTTTAATGAGGGAAGGACCGAGCGCGTGCACCTGGGTCAGGTTAAAATATCGTCCAGACAATTAGGTCACCTCTGAATGATATTTTTAGTTGCTCCGCAAAACACAGGTACAACTGAGTAGCATCTCTCCGAATACTGAAACACAGCTAAGATCTATAATGTAATTTATCCGCCCCAGGGTAGATACTACGATTTGACCCCAGTGCGACCAAGTGCAAAACAATGTTGATAAAATATACAATACCGGCCATAATTATTAGGCCACCCTAGTTTTTTTTTAAACAAATGATGTATTTCATAATATTTTTAGTATTTATTATCAAATGAAAATAGAATGGTTCTTTTGTTATTATTACTTTGCAAAACTTTACAAGCAAGTAAGCAAAGATGAACTCGTCCGTATCACCCTAAATTTTCTTCATTCTTTTATTGATGAAACTGCAATATAAGTAATTATTAAATATTTATAAATATGTATATATATATATATATATATATATATATATATATATATATATATAACACCAGGTCATAAAACAAATTCCTCTACCACTTTGGCAAATCTCAAACAATCGGTGAAAACAACGTACACTTAAATAAACCACAAATTAAAGCGGACTGATATCATCAGGCTGTAAAACGGTGCCAACTATCAATCACACATACATATACAATAAACACACACACACACATACATGCTCTAACACACTTACAGACACACACACACTCACTACAATTAATGACAGCTGTAGCAGCAAAGAATGACCATTTGTTGAAATTCGAAAACAAGCCTTCCTACCATTCTGGAGATGAGATTTTGAACTCGAAATATTAATGTATAATAAATAGGCGAGACCCAACAACTCTTTTATCTTCCTTCATTTTATTAAATGCATTGTGATAGTCTTCAAGACCTAACCATACATTTATAAACGCATTTGATGCACATGTTATTCTGCAATATTAACAAAAGAACCATTCTGTTTTCATTTACAATTATTCACTTGGCAATAAATACTAAAAATAGTATGAAATACACCACTTTTTAAAACACTGGGGTGGCCTGATAATTATGGCCGGTAGTGTATATCACTGATGTTGTACTTATTCTGAATTCGATATAACAAGCAGTTACGAATATACTAAGCCTGGTTTCAGACTGAACATTTGTAAATAAAAAAAAGTGCCTATATATCTGTAAAAAGTCATGGAGTGATTTTTAGTTGTTATGAACAGGAACGCCGTTATAAAATTATAAAAAAAAGTCAATATTTAATTAATTTTTATAAAAAAAGTTTCCTCATCTCGAGTGCTTAATCGATAGTAATGTAAGAGAAAATGATTATTTATGCTTGCAATGCCTATTAGACAATTCACTATTATGTTATAAAATCTTCAAATGAATATTTTTAAATATGGCATCGTTTCTTATTACTGTTTTTTGCGACTTAAAAGACGATGTATCAGACGCAACACCAGATTTTAAAAAGAAGGCATCAGGGATCAGAGAAAAATGTTGTTTTGTTCCATGTATTGTCCTCCGTACAAGCCACAATTTTATACAATAGGCGGCCTATTACTTATAAAAATTGAACTAATCATAAAAAATACATCACAAACCGAAAAGGACATTCGACTTGATGTAATTGTAAGCATTTTCTCCGCAAATCAATTACAGGTCGGTTCTTAGTTGCTGATTCCACACCATCGGCTTAGAAAACCATTCGGGGTATTCTCATCTCACACCTTCGGCTTAGAAAATCATTCGGGGTATTCTCGTCTCACACATTCGGTTTAGAAAATCATTCGGGGTATTCTCGTCTCACACCTTCGGCTTAGAAAATCATTCGGGGTATTCTCGTCTCACACCATCGGTTTAGAAAATCATTCGGGGTATTCTCGTCTCACACCTTCGGCTTAGAAAATCATTCGGGGTATTCTCGTCTCACACCTTCGGCTTAGAAAATCATTCGGAGTATTCTCGTCTCACACCTTCGAGTTAGAAAATCATTCGGGGTATTCTTGTCTCAAACCTTCGGCTTAGAAAATCATTTGGGGTATTCTCGTCTCACACCTTTGGCTTAGAAAATCATTTGGGGTATTCTAGTCTCACACATTTGGCTTAGAAAATCATTCGGGATGTTCTTGTCTCACACTTTTGACTTAGAAAATCATTCGGGATGTTCTTGTCTCACACTTTTGACTTAGAAAATCATTCGGGGTATTCTCGTCTCACACCTTCGGCTTAGAAAATCATTCGGGGTATTCTCGTCTCACACCTTCGGCTTAGAAAATCATTCGGGGTATTCTCGTCTCACACCTTCGGCTTAGAAAATCATTCGGGGTATTCTCGTCTCACACTTTCGGCTTAGAAAATCATTCGAGGTATTCTCGTCGTGTAATGGTCAGTGATGTCTCGCTAAATAAATTACGTTCTGAATGGTGAGTTCGGTCCTCACTTGGTGTTTCACAGCTTCGACTAACAAAATCATTTATGGTAATTCGACGTCGTTTAATTGTTCGCAATGTCTCGTTAATTCATTTACAACTGAGAAGTTAGTTCGGTCCTCATTAGGCGATCCGCACCTTCGGCTAGAGAATCATTTAGGGCACTTTGACGTCGTGTGATGGTTAGCAATATCACACAAAAATCAATCACAACTGAGTAGGATTTCCGTCCTCACATATTATTCCAAACCGTCGGCTAAGAAAATAATCTAGGGCACTTTGATGATGCGTAAGGAGTATCAATATCTGGCTAAATCAATTACGACTAAGTAGTGAGTTCGGTCCTCACGAGGTGATCCTCACATTCGGCTTAGAAAATCATTTAGGGCACTTCCACGTGGTGTTATGGTTAGCAATACTTTGCTAAATCAATTACAACTAAGTATGGATTTCCGTCCTCACTTGGTGTTCCGTACGTTCAGTTTAAGAAATCATTTTGGGCATTTCGACGTGGAGTACTAGTTAGCAGTTCCATTCCTTTTTACCCTGTCTGCACTTGGTCTTTATTCCCTTTTGTAGTTTCTTGTATTAACTTCCATGTCTTAGCATAGATTTCTGTCTCCTTTAAATTATGCCAAGGATCTCTTCAGTCATCGTTTTTGCTTCTGCGTTTGATTTTCTCTGGGACCATGTTTGCTGATGTCAGTAACGCTTCTTTAAGTGAGTCCCATTTCGAATTTCCATTTCCCATTTGTTCTTCGATGTGCTTTTCACACAGTCAGTGTATTTTTTCTGCTGGTCGAGGTCATTCAGGTGCGTGTTGTATTGCAGTCTGGGTGCTGGCCTAGGCTACTTTAGTCTCCGAAGTTTCACTGTTAGTTTGCAGATAACTGAAAGGTAGTCGCTTTCACAGTCGGCACTTGGATAGGTTTTGTGTTAAACCACTGCGTTTCTGAATCTTTTGTTTATGGTTAAATAATCGATTTAGCGATTCGTGTCGCCTCCTGGGCTTCTCCACGTCTATAAATGTCTCGGTTGTTCTTGAAACCAGGTGTTGGTTATCACCTAGTCATTCGCCGCGCACCACTGGGCCCATCTCTCATCCAGGTCGATGCGGATTTCTAGTCTAAATTAGCCAGTTGTCTTCCCTTCCCTCTCCTTGCCTACTTTGGCATTCAAATCTCCCATGATGATTCTAATTTCTTGGCTTTTACATTGAGCCTTGGCATTGTCAAGAGTGGAATAGAAAGATTTGATTTCTTTCTCAGTGCTTTGCGTTGTTGGTGCATAGACGACTATAATTGCTATGTCGAAGGGTCTCCCGTTTGGTTTGACCAGGAAAACTCTTTCAGAGAATTGGCAGTATTCAAGAACGCACTTCTTTATTTCTTCGTCCAGTATTAAACCGACTTTCTTGTCCTTTTTTTTAATTCCTACATATATAATCCTGTGGTTGTCGCTGTTTAAATCTCCATTGTTTGGTCATCTAGTTTTACATATGCCCAGAATTTTGATGTTCAATCTGCTCATTTCCTGCTTAACATTCTCAAGTTGACCACAGTTGTTCAGCAGCCTGGCATTCATGTTCCCAGGGTAATTTTTCTTTGTTGTGCACAGTAGCAGAGTAATGATCCAGAGACACCTGTTACTCATATCGTTCCTTTCCGAGCGATAGTCAAATTTTAGAAAAATATGTCCTCTTTACGGTGTTGATGCTGACAGTCGCTGGTTGACGATCAGGTGACACCTGTTGCTCATGTCGATCGGTACCGGACGAGGAGTTACTTCCTTTGGAATTAACCCACTTCACGCCGTTGGGTTTCATATGTCTATTTTGACGGGAAATAGGACAATAACAGTGCGATTTTGTCAACGACACTGGAACAATGAATGCGATATTTATGCTTAGGATGCTATCAGAAAGGGCGATACAAATGAAAAAGGAAGTTTACCTGTGTTTTGTAGATTAGGTCAAAGCGTTTGACAAAGTACGCCACAAGGAAATGACAGAAATGTTCAGTAACCTCGACATATTTGGCAAAGACATCAGACTAATCAAGAACCTCTATTAGCAGCAAACCGCCTGCATACGGACAGGAAACGAATTCAGCAGATATACAAAGGTAGAAAGGGGCGTAAGACAAGGATGTCTCTTTTCACCAGATCTATTCAAATTGTACAGCGAGACCCTAGACGTTATGCCAGGATTCTTCATTGGCGGTCACTATCTGAACAACATAAGATTCGCAGATGATACAGTGTTGGTAGCTGACACAGAAAGAAAAATACAAGAACTTCTAGAAATGGTAGAAAATGTAATGTCCGTCCTTCAATATGGCAGTGAATGCTGGACAGTATCATAAAAGATTAAGGAAAACTTGAAGCAACTGAAAAGTGGTTCTACAGTAAGATGCTGCGGATATCATGGATCAAGAATGTTAGCAATGATGAGGTTTTAGAAAGGATGGAAACGAAAAGGAAATTAATGCTGATCATCAGGAAAAGACAAGTTTCTGGGACATGTAATGAGGAAGGAATACTTGAAGAATCTGATACTCACTAGTCAAATAGAAGGAAAGAAAGACAATGGAAAGCAGTGGATAACTTATTAAAGGGCCTGATTAGGTGGATGACAGAGCAGGGTAACAGAAGAGCTATCAGAGAAAGGCAGACGTGGAAGGCCATAATCGCCTACGTCCTGAAGGAACATGACCCATAGAAGAAGAAGAAGAAGAAGAAGAAGAAGAAGAAGAAGAAGAAGAATTCTGTATAACTCCGTAATGATGTCTTCGATTGAGTTTGTTTATATTCGATGCAGTCTGAGCAGATATTATTCGTTCGATAAAAGCCAGGAGAATACCTATATAAAGGTTAAATTGAATCTTGTTTGCCATGGGTCGATTGGTAAGCCACTTTTGATCTAAAGACGTCATCTCTCCGGTGTATGAGTATGCATCTTCGATTTCTGCTAGAAATTGATATTTTCCAAATGATTTCTCAAGCGATTAATGCCAGTAGAAATTATAATGTACTGTTTAACAATATATATATATATATATATAGTCATCTGCAGACCGATATGTTTCGCTGTATCACAGCTCATCAGTACGGTTAGACATCCGATTGCCAGGATTGAAACCCGACCGAACTGATATCAGTCGGCGATTCTACCCCTGAGCTACGGGCGCTCGGTAGAGGAAGGGGGACATTATATACAAGCAAACACATACGAGTAACTGAGAGTGTTCACATTCATCACTGAATGAACGATGCGTAAATGCGTGAGTGGATACTGTTTTTTCAAAGTCTACCATTCCTCCATAATGCTCAATCGAGGTGTGAGAGCGTATATATATATAGATTGTCATCCGCAGACAGATCTGTTTTGCCGTATCACAGCTCATCAGTACGGTTAGACTCTGATTGCTTTTTTACCCAGGATTGAAACCCGACCGAAATGGCGTCAGTCGGCGACTCTAACCCTGGGCTATGGGCGTTCGGTGGAAGTAGGCAGACTAACTACTAAAAAGTTGTAAGTTAAAAATGTTTTTGACAGTATTTATTTATTTCTATTATTATGTCATTTTTCATCATATTTCGATTTCTGCTTTGGTCTCACTACCAACCAAGTCTGCGGGGAGACCTAAGGCAGGTAGTAGCGTGTTGTTATGGCTCCATTTCATGTTTTTCTATCTTCCCTATCATCCACAGCATTACATAGATAAAGTTTTCCTTAGTGTGTGGGCTGTACTTAATAAGACAATTTTTTGTATATCTCTTAAGCTGGGGTTTCCAGGGATTCTTTCAATGTGTTGTTTTGTTCCATTTTTTATCATTCCAAGTGCACCTACTATCACTGGCACAACTCTTGTTTTCAATTTCCACATTTTTTCTATTTCAATTTCCAGGTCTTTATATTTTGACAGTTTTTCAAATTCCTTGATTGCTATGTTACAATCCGCTGGACAAGCCATATCAATTAATAGACAAGTTTTCTCCTTCTGGTTTTTAACAATAATGTCTGGCCTGTTTGCTTCAATTTTTCTGTCTGTGTAGATGGTGTAATCCCATAGAATGGTTACATCTTCTATTTCTGTAACCGGTGCTGGATGATGTTCATACCAGTGTTTGTTTACAGCTTTTCCATAATGTTTGCACATTGCCCAATGTAAATATTGCCCAACTCTATCGTGGCGATTTTTATATTCATTTGGGGCAAGCACAGAACAGCCTGGTGGTCTATTGTTTCTTGGTGTTTATCACAAAACCTGCATTTTGGATCCATATTATTATGCATAATATTTGCCTGAAAGTTTCTCGTGAAAAGACTTTGGTCTTGTGCTGCAAGAATAAAGCCTTCAGTTTCAGACTTTAATCCAGATGCACGTAACCATCGATGAGTATTAACTTTGTCAACATTGGATTTATTGGCACGTACTGGATATTGGCCATGCAGAGGTTTGTCTTGCCAGCGCTGTTTCATCTTTTCAAGAGCTTTATCTTTGGCTTTCATTTTCATATTTTTTGCCGCAATAGTTGGTTCTTGGCTTCTGTTTTGCTTTTCTACAGAATCTACTAACTGTAAATCTTGTTTGTATTTACTGCCTTCTTTTATTATTGAATATTTTTTCTTTTTTCTTTCTTCATGTTGCCTTACTAATTGTATCATCCAATCCTTTGTTGTTTCTATGTATGTTAGTAAGCCAATAATTGTTGTCTTGTATGACAATTCCAGCTGAATAAGACCTCTTCCACCTTCTTTACGGGGTATGTATAGACGGTCTACATCATCCTTTGGATGATGCATCTTATGCTTAGAAAGAAGCTTTCTTGTTTTAACATCCATTCGCCTGATGTCGTTTAGAGTCCAGTTTAAGATGTTAAAGCTATATTGGACAACTGGGATTGCAAGGCTATTAATGGCCATAACTCTATTCTGTGAATTTAATTCAGTTTTTAATATCATTCGTAGCCTTCTATAGTACTCTTTACGCACTATTTCTTTCATTTTTTTATGGTGAATGTTTTCGCTCTCATTTACACCTTCTTCTGGTTTCAATTCTTTTATTGTTACAGCAGGGTCTAGGCTAATTGAGGATGTTTCTTGTATTGATCCACGTAAAACTGTAAATTGAGGATGTTTCTTGTACTATTATTATTATTATTATTATTATTATTATTATTATTATATATGTATATATATATATATAATAATAATAGAAATAAATAAATATATATATATATATATCATAATAGAAATAAATAAATACTGTCAAAAAACATTTGCAACTTACAACTCTTTAGTAGTTTTTCCTATACATATTAAGACAGTATACATAGATTATCATTATTCTATATATATATATAATTATTAATTAAACGGAAAGTTCTATGTTTTGAGATAGAATCTCGTCATCAGGCAATGTTGGATGTTGGCTGTGAAAATATATACATATATATAAAATGAATAGACATTCTACTCATATACGAGTATCCATTAAAAAATAATAATGTTAAATCGATAAAAATTGAAATATCTTATATTGTTAAGAATGCGGCTTTAAATAATGAATACTGTTAGGACTTTTAATTCTCTAAGAATTGACTCGCTTTATTGGTTGAATGTATCCGGCGAGAAGGTATATCTGTATCTTACATGCTTTGCTACCGGCTAAATTTTCTATCAGTATGCAAAGATGTTGCTGTCACTATAAATTCTTTTATTACTCTTTCCACCCATGTCTATTGAACAGGTGTAGAGGCTCATCCCTTGTTCCCTGTTTTGGACGTGGTTTCCGGCTTTCTTATTTTTTCCAATCTTTTCCCTGTCTTCTTTTTCTTTTTTCTTTTTTTTTCAATTGGAGTAGATAGACTAAACTATCGCCCGGTTCACACTCCATCCATGTCTATTGAACAAGTGTAGAGGCTCATCCCTTGTTTCCTGTTTAGGGTGTGGTTTCCGGCTTTCTTATTTTTTTCCAATCTTTTCACTGTTTTCTTTTTCTTTTTTCTTTTTTTTAATTTTTTTTCAATTGGAGTAGATAGACTAAACTATCGCCCGGTTCACACTCCACCCATGTCTATTGAACAGGTGTAGAGGCTCATCCCATGTTCCCTATTTAGGATGTGGTTTCCGGCTTTCTATTTTTTTCCAATCTTTTCACTGTCTTCTTTTTCTTTTTTATATTTATTTTTATTTTTTTCAATTGGCGTAGATAGACTAAACTATCGCCCGTTTCACACTCCACCCATGTCTATTGAACAGGTGTAGAGGCTCATCCCTTGTTCTCTGTTTAGGATGTGGTTTCCGGCTTTCTTATTTTTTCCAATCTTTTCACTGTTTTCTTTTTCTTTTTTCTTTTTTTTTCTTTTTTTCAATTGGAGTAGATAGACTAAACTATCGCCCGGTTCACACTCCATCCATGTCTATTGAACAGGTGTAGAGTCTCATCCCTTGTTCCCTGTTTAGGGTGTGGTTTCCGGCTTTCTTATTTTTCCCAATCTTTTCACTGTCTTCTTTTTCTTTTTTCTTTTTATTTCTTTTTTTCAATTGGAGTAGATAGACTAAACTATCGCCCGGTTCACACTCCATCCATGTCTATTGAACAGGTGTAGAGGCTCATCCCATGTTCCCTGTTTAGGGTGTGGTTTCCGGCTTTCTTATTTCCAATCTTTTCCCTGCGCATAAGTGGCGTTACCGCCTTGCTCGGGGTGATATGATTTAAAAAAATGTATTTTCTGGATACATCAAGGTTGCTGGGAGGAACCTCAATTGACTTAAATCGAGAAGTGCTAGTTAAGAAAAGTTTACTTTGCGACAGAAATTGGCTATATATTTCCTTTCTCCATCAGGGAAACCATTACAATAGACGAATATTCTCTTAACCACTAGGCCTAAAGAGATCAACATGATAACACGTAACTCGATTAATCTCTTAAGGAATTCTAATTCTTCGTCCTGGGTCTAATGTTAAGCTCGATCTGGCAGCAAGTTTGGAGGTTTTGTGAAGTGTGTAACCACTTCTAAATTGCTTTTGTTCTCGGGTCCAACATGAGTTGAGGTGGTAACATTAGTTTAGGGTCCCAGCTATGGAAAAATGTTGTTTTGATATTTTTTTTGGTAGTTCACTAAAAAAATACAAAAATACATTATGCTAAACAAAATATTATGCTAAACTTTATTAGGACTTTAAATATTTATTTGTTTTCCAGCAGGTGGTGTTTCCAGAACTGCATTGCGTCTAGTTTCAGATGTTAACTGTTGTGGAATAGTTTTTGCACTGAAGGTTATAATCATGCGATGTTGGTTTCTAATCGACTTAACGTATCCAAAATGTTAGGAACTTGGTAATCTTCCACTGAAAGCTGACTCCTTAGCATTTGGCTAACTGCCGACTAATATCAACTGTCTAGTAGTTCTACTGAACTCCAATGGAAGTCTAAAGAACTTCCCAAGAACTTCCCAAGAACTTCCTGTTAACTCTTATTAATATAGGAGGGAGAGTCCATTATCTGAGGAATAGGTGTGTTTCCCCATAACAGTAACGTATCCATAAGGAAGTAGTATCAGCAAGCTTAAAATTCAAAGTATGTCATTTCGCCAAATTCTAAACAAATTTATTTTTCATCGCGTTAAATATGTCGAATTTGGTGCCAAAGGAGGAATTTGCGAGGAATTTCACTGCACCACTTAATACAGAAGCAATCTGCATCTGAAGCACGCAGAGTTCTTGTTGAGACCTTCGGCGACTACGCTCTCTCAAAGATTACTTTAGACGTTTCAAAAACAATGATTTTAATCTTCAGGATTGCCTTCAGGAAAGCTCGGGCAGACCGAAAAAGTTTGAAGACGAAGAATTGGAGGCAAATCATGCGAAACCGTCACGAAAAATCACTGTCAACTACAACTGATGCGTTTGAAACGAGCATTAAGAGAAGAACGGCCTCCATACGAGCAGAAACACGACAAAGTGATTTTGTACAATGACAACGCTAGGCCACATGTTGCAAAACTTGTGAAAAACTTACTTGAAAACACTGAAATGGGAGGTTCTACTTGACCCGCCGTATTCCCCAAACATTGCCCTCTTTAATTATCACTCGTTGTCATCGAGGGCACATGGCCTGGCTGAGCAGCACTTTCATTTTCTTGAAGATGCCAAAAAATGAGTCGACTCGTTGTTAGCCTCAAAAGACGTGACGTTTTTCCAAAGTGGAATTCAAATGGTACCAGAAACATGAGAAATATAGTGGCTAGCAATGGGCAAAACTTTCAGTGATTTTTCTTACTAATTTTTGTCAAATACAAACATTACTTTTCCTTAAAAATCAGCGAGAATTTACTGAAGTTTCTAGTAAAAAAATGTCTAGTAAAAATTTATTTTTATAGCGTTTTATAGTGTTATTGCGCAGTATTAACAAAAGAACCTTTCTGTTTGAATTTTGACTTTTCACTTGGCAATAAATACAATAAATAGTATGAATTCTTTTTAATCGTGTCGTCCTAAGCAAGGCATTTTACTCCAACTGTTAAGCAGGGAGGTAAGTTATGAGAATGAGTGACAGGTTACAGGGGGTGTCAGGAAGAGGGTAGGAGAAGGGTGAGAATACTGATGAGAGTCAAGCGGACGTAGAAAGAAGCATGAGAGAGAGAGAGAGAGAGAGAGAGAGACAAAGGGGAAGCAAGTTAGTGAGATAGTAGATGACTATTGACTTTACATTTGAATTCTTGAAGATTGTAGCTGTCAGGAAAGCAAGTAAACGAGAGGGAATTCCACAGGCGGGAGTGCGAGAAAAGAAGCTGATGGAGTAGAATTTGCGTTTACAATTTATCAGTTTCACAGTAAAAGGGTGGAACCTAGTTGCTACTTTTGTGGCTTGAGTAAATTCATGTATGGGGCGGGGGGTACCAGTTCGTCTGAGCAGAAGCCAAGAAAGGATTTGTAGAAGAGACACAGGGAAGCCACGTTGCGTCGGTGAGAAAGTGACTGTATCATTTCTTTTAAAAAACTGGGGTGGCTTAATAAATCCGGCCAGTAGTGTATGTCAGCTCGACTTGTTTTCGTACCTGAAATGAGAAAACAGTAAATAGGTTTTTTTTTTATCTAAATATACGACTTGCACTAACTTACACGCAAATACTCTTAGGAAAAGTATTAACCCGTCGATTCTCCCCACAACGATGGGATAAATAGCAGAACAGATTAAGTTCCATAGCTTTGATTAATAATGCAGAAAATAATGACAATCTACTGTGGGAAAAATTTCTGCTCTATAAGTCATGTCTCGCCGACACTCTGTCCATGTACAAATCTTCTATGAAAATGGAATGCAGCGATCCTACTCTTATTCTTCAAGAACAAGTTTCTGGATTTTTGCACGACGCTCTTCCATGACGACTCGCCGAAACTTCTCAATTGACTACTTCTTTGGCCTTTTGGATAGCTTGCACGAGCGTGCCTCGCTCTCCATTAGGTGTCTTGGCATGATAAACCGATTGTACTACACCATCATTTTAGTTTTACCCATGTCATCGTTGCCAAATGCTTGATGAATCTTCTGGGTGATTTGAGGTCGAGTATCATCAAACTTTTGTCAAATCTTGATGCATTATTTCTGCACGACACCCTTCCATGACGATTCGCCGGAACTTCTCAATTGACTACTTCTTTGGCCTATTTGATGGCATGCACGAGCGTACCTCGTTCTCCATTAGGTGCCTTGGCATGATAAACCGATTGTACTACTCCATCATTTTAGTTTTACCCGTGTCATCGTTGCCAAATGTTTGATGAATCTTCTGGGTGATTTGAGGTCGAGTATCACCAAACTTTTGTCGAAACTTGATGCAATATTTCTGCACGATGAGTTTGGTCATCTTGCGTACACGTGTGGTCTCTAGGCCTAACAACTGGGATCTGATGCAACCAATTGGAACAGGAATATTTTATTGGGAAATAAAATCGGAAACTTTTTGAATGCACGTCGTATCAGTTAGTTAATAGCCATACGTGATAAACACTTGGGTGATCATGTCTCTTTCGAGACATGACTGCAAAAGGCAGAAGATTTTCCTGCAGTAGTTGTTATTTTTTTCTGAGGAAGATTGGTTGCCAACCAAGGCTATAGAGCTTAATCTGTCCAGCTATTCAATTCTTTTATCCAGTTTAATCAGATCTTATTCTGAATCAGTCAGTCAGTTAGTTAAGTGTTATACGTGATACACACTTGGGCGTTCATGACTCGAAAGAGACATGACTGACGGGGCAAAAAGTTTTCCCGCAGTAGTTTGCCAACCTTTTATGAGGTAGGCTCTTACATGGTAAAACAAACCGCGCTTTTCAAACTTGATTAGCAATCTGTGTAGAATGATTAAAAATCTAAATTCATATACCATACACAGGTAATAATGTCAGATTGCTCTCTATGACCCCAAATATATAATGCCTTGTTGCGTGTTAAACAATGAAACGCCATTTGACGTAAGTTTCATATGAAGAAAAGCAGGGATGCCTAATGAAACACCTATATACGTTAAAGATACCGTTTTCGGAATAAGAAACGATATTATCTATAAAAGGTCGTTTGCAATATTGATGTCCTGTTTAAAGCTGGCTTCCTTCTCTCCTGACAAATGTATGACAAACTATCAAAATAACATATCTGTCTTCCAATTTCCAACCAGTGCTTTTCTTTCTCTCACCCCTTCTTTTTTTTGAATACTGTTAAAGATACCGTTTTCGGAATAAGAAACGATATTATCTATAAAAGGATTGGTCGTTTGCATAGTGATGTCCTGTTTAAAGCTGGTTTCCTTCTCTCCTGACAAATGTATGACAAACTATCAAAATAACATATCTGTCTTCCAATTTCCAACCAGTGCTTTTCTTTCTCTCACCCCTTCTTTCTTTTTGAATACTGTTAAAGATACCGTTTTCGGAATAAGAAACGATATTATCTATAAAAGGATTGGTCGTTTGCATAGTGATGTCCTGTTTAAAGCTGGTTTCCTTCTCTCCTGACAAATGTATGACAAACTATCAAAATAACATATCTGTCTTCCAATTTCCAACCAGTGCTTTTCTTTCTCTCACCCCTTCTTTCTTTTTGAATACTGTTAAAGATACCGTTTTCGGAATAAGAAACGATATTATCTATAAAAGGATTGGTCGTTTGCATATTGATGTCCTGTTTAAAGCTGGTTTCCTTCTCTCCTGACAAATGTATGACAAACTATCAAAATAACATATCTGTCTTCCAATTTCCAACCAGTGCTTTTCTTTCTCTCACCCCTTCTTTCTTTTTGAATACTGTTAAAGATACCGTTTTCGGAATAAGAAACGATATTATCTATAAAAGGATTGGTCGTTTGCATAGTGATGTCCTGTTTAAAGCTGGTTTCCTTCTCTCCTGACAAATGTATGACAAACTATCAAAATAACATATCTGTCTTCCAATTTCCAACCAGTGCTTTTCTTTCTCTCACCCCTTCTTTTTGAATACTGTTGCCACATCTGGTCGGGTACCCCTAATATTCTCCTCGGGCTTCTTGACAAAATATAGCGAAGAATCTTTAACGTGATTGATACAGACTTAGCTGACCGCCTGCAATCACTCTCTCACCGGCGTGACGTGGCTTCCCTGTGCCTCTTCTATAAATACTTTCATGGCTTCTGCTCTGATGAACTTAAATCACTGATGTCCCCTAGGCGTGAGTTTACACGAGATACTAGATTGGCAACTCGGTCCCACCCTTTTACAGTAAAACCGATGAAATGCAACCGCAATTTCTACTCCAATAGCATCTTTTCTCGCACTTCCCGCTTGTGGAATTCCCTTCCGCATGCTTGCTTCCCTGACGGCAATAACCTCCAGGAATTTAAATGTAAGGTCTATAGACACCTCCTAACACACTAACCCTCCCATTCTCTCCAACTCTCCTCCTATGTACATCCTAACTCGTCTATCGCCCTGTGTAACCCCCTGTGTTATAGTGGCAGTGGAATGCCTTGCTTGGGGTGACATGATTAAAAAAAAAAAAACTCTATATCCTTCTTTCATTCCCTCTCAGTTCAATGAACTTATCTACCTCTAAAATATCTCTCACTTTAATTTGCCTCTCACGCTTTCTCTGGTTATTACACTCTCTCTTTCTCTACACATTTTTCTCCTCTTTTCACTCAGTCTCCTTTTTTTATTATTCATGTTTTATCTCTTCTCCCCTGTCCCCTTTCAATAGGATTTGATTAGAAATGTCTGATATTTTACGTAAGGTAAGGCATTTAAAACTCTAAAAAAAACTCTATATCCTTCTTTCATTCCCTCTCAGTTCAATGAACCTATCTACCTATAAAATATCTCTCACTTTAATTTGCCTCTCACGCTTTCTCTGGTTATTACACTCTCTCTTTCTCTACACATTTTTCTCCTCTTTTCACTCAGTCTCCTTTTTTTATTATTCATGTTTTATCTCTTCTCCCCTGTCCCCTTTCAATAGGATTTGATTAGAAATGTCTGATATTTTACGTAAGGTAAGGCATCAAACAGAAATCTTATTATGGTCGATATGCATAGAATACTTCACAAATAAAACCTAAAGAAGATGCTATCAAATATAGCAGAATAATCCAAATATATTCCCGGATGAAGTATAATGCGTCATTGTGTTGGACTGCAAATCCCTGTGTTATCGTTTCCACGGCGAGAAACAGGTTTACAAACAATTATTTTTACCAGTCTATATATTCGATCAAGTGACCTATCACTAGAGTGTGCCTGAAAATCGAAAAATTTTGGTTTCAGGCACTCAAATGGAGATTATATCAAAATAATGGCTGGAATTTAATCTTTTCCTACTTTGTCGATGCAACCTCAGGACGACCCCGGCTTCATATATCTCATGTCCTGCGCCCATGGCGGCCTGTTCGACTGTCAAATCTAAAATTCCAAACAGACTGTAGGACGGACAGTTATCTTTTCGTGTTTAGGAGTTTAATAAAACATAAATTATGAAGTTTTTCATCGCGTTTGGGGAGCCCAGATTTGTTCATTTGTTTGCGTTGGAAGAATTTATGGCTTATCAAATCTGTTTTGTTATTCACAGTTTTTTATAATCATTTTACCACATGTAAAACAGGATAGACTCTGGGAAAAATGCTCGCCAGGGTAGTTGCCATGAAAATACTTGTAGAAAAGGCAGAGGGAAGCCACATGACGTCGGTGAAAAAGTAACTGAAGTCGGGATCGATTATATTGCAGACACTTCTTTGGATTTTGTCGAAAACCTCAAGATGAATAGCAGCATCACCCGACCAGATATGACAACAGTATTCAATACACTAGTGTGACACAGTGATCCGAAGGCGATTTGGAATGGCAAAGAACGCGTTCCAGACGCTGAGTAAAGTACTAACACACAGTAAAAATTTCACCAGAAACAAATAAAAGAATGCTGGATTGCTATGTGATGTCGGTTCTTCAATACGGCAGTGAAAGCTGGACAATATCATCGAAAATGAGGACAAAACTTGAAGCAGCAGAAATGTGGTTCTACAGAAGGATGCTGCGGATATCGTGGACTGAGCATGCAAGTAACGATGAGGTGTTGGAAAGAATGGCAACAAAAAGGAAATTAATACTGAGCATCAGGAAGAGACAACTGAAGTTCCTGGGACATGCAATAGGGAAGGAGAGCTTGGAGACCCTGATACTGACTGGCCAGATAGAAGCAAAGAGAGACAGAGGAAGGCAGCGGATAACATATTTGCAGGGCCTGATCAGGTGAATGACAGAACGGGGGTTGCGAGGTGTAACAGGAGCAAACATGCTAAGAGCCACAAGGGATAGGGAGACGTGGAGAACCATGATCGCCTACGTACTGAAGGGACAAGGCACATAGAAGAAGAAGATTCAATACACAGATGAATGGCCGATTTATAAAGGTACAAAATGGATTCTGACGGGAAAAATATCCGGTACTGACATAGTGAACCAACCTTCCTAGCCGTAGATGCAGCTATGGATTCAAAGTACTCATTCCACTTGAGGTCGTTTGAGAGAGTGAGGCCAAGGAGGCGAAGTGTGTTGCTCTCTAAGAGATTAGCGTTATCAGTTTTTATGGTAAGCAAGAAAACTTCTCTATGGTGGTAAAAGGAGAGCAGCATTAAAGTTTACGAGCCATTTCCTACCCCAAGTAGTCACAGATTCTAGGATTTTTGAAGAGCAGCAGCTATGTTTAATTTAAAAGCCTTGCCAGATTTTTTATTGAGACGGTAGTAAATGGTGGAAATTTAAATTGTTTTGTTTTTTATTATACTCACCTTAAATATAACCTTCTTCCTTCGAAATAATGCAGCAAATATCTCATTAATTTTGTATAATGTGGTGACTATGTAACACAAAACTACAATACTGGCCATTATTCTTAAGCCACCATAGTTTTTTTTAAAAGAAATGATGTGTTAAATATATTTTTTACTATTTATTGACAAATAAAAATAGAATGATTATTTTGTTATTATTATTTGCAAAATTTTACAAGGCAAGTAAGCAAAGATGAACTCGTCCGAATCACTCTAAATTTTCTTCATTTTTTCATTGATGAAACTGCAATACAGGGAATTATTAAATATTTATAAATTCAATTAATGCGCATGTAATTGCGCAATATTAATAAAAAAAACATTTTATTTTCATTTAGAATTTTTTATTTGGCAATAACTACTAAAAAATACTACGAAATACATTATTTTTTTTATTACACTGGGGTGGCCTTAATAATTATGGCCGGAAATAGAATTCGCACAATTTTTATATGGATTGGAACAAATGGTGCGTTATCTCGTATGAAAATATGAGATAACCATTAAAACGCAATTAAAGCAATTATGTTTTAAATTTGAAATATAACTTCTTCGTAAAAAATCTTATGCAATGTTTTTTTGTTTCCTACATACAGGGTGCAATGGGTAAATTGTCGCTTTTTTGTATTTTTAATTTTGTACATGCGCACATTTTGTTTTTGATTTTGTCGACTGCGCATGATCGTCGGGCACGTCAATGAGAAAAAGAGCACCGTGACACAATTCACTTCGAAAGAAAATTGGAAACGGCATTCTGCAGTGAAGTTCGTATGTCTAAAAATATGTCTCTGCAACATACCCCACAAGCAGTAGTTTCCCATTACATTCTGCCGTAAACTGATTGCCAATCAATCTGTTCTATTATTTAATCCATATCTGGAGGAAACAGAGACAGATTTATACCATTCCCAAGTGTATCTGTGCGTAAGTGAGTGCAACAAATTCAACTGGATTTCGAACTTGGCTCTCCGATTTTTAGTTTTGAGTCGATATCTACTGCATCACTACACACATCCATGGATATCCACTGCTACACAATACGCATCTATGGCAAATGTCTTAATTCTTTAGTTTAGACCTTCCCTGTTCGTTGTGGTACAGTGGATACCGACTCGGAACGAGAAACCGGGGAGCCGAGTTCGAATTTCAGTTGAATCCATTGTATTCACTTACGCGCAAACACCCTTGGGAAAGGTATTAATCCGTCTCTTCCTTCCAGTTATGGGTTAAATAACAGGACAGATTGGGTTCTATAGCCTTGGTCGGCAACCAGTCTACCGCAGAAAGCAATGGCAACCTACTGCGGGATAATCTTCTGCCCAGCCAGTCATGTCTCTTTCGAGACATGATTGCCCAAGCGTGTATCAAGTATGGCACTTAACTGACTGACTTCTAAGACCCATATGCCTTGTTAAGTTGGACGAATCATTCTCATTCCATTCATATTCCTCTCTAGTTCAGTTTGTAAATCTAATTTTTGGAAACATACTACCTAAGAGATGCTTCTTCTATCACTGCAGGTTTAATTCTAATATCTTTAAATCTAGAAACAACAGTTATCTATCCTGCATATTCTCATAATCTCTACTTACTACATCTTCTTACGTAAATAAAAAAAAACACATTCATTAATTCTCTTCCTTGAGTGCTTCTTGGTACTTGTATTCAGTGAACATTTAGTAAAAGCAAAGATGCTAATGCATAATTGAAATTTCCGTGAAACAAACATTTCTAAGTTTTCCTTGGTTGGCTTTTTCTTTTTACGTAAGGGTGCCATCGGCTAATAATAAAAAATCCTGCTCCCCATGACCACTATCACCGAACGCATATCATTTTTGTTATGTTTATACTAGAATTTGCATGCATCCACCTGTAAGGTAACCCCATTTGCTGTTGTAGATTTTATCCATCAACAACGAATGCAGTCAGCTTATTCTGTGCCATGCCTACAGGGTACTCTTTTTAAGAGAAAAAGAATTTAAATGATAGATATGTGATTTCTTAGTCAGCGTGGTTAATTAAACAAAAGACCTCTTAATTTCAAAGTCAATCAGGTAAGTGCTATACGTGATAGCAGCTTGGATGATCATGTCTCGAAAGAGACATGACTGATAGGACAAAAGATTTTCCCGCAGTTGCCATTACTTTTTGCTTTAGACTGGATTCCAGCAAATGTTATAGAATCCAATCTGTTCTGTTATTTAACCCATATCTGGAGGAAATAAAGACGGATTCATATCATTCTCAAAGGCATCTGCGCGTAAGTGAATGCAACAAATTCAACTAGAATTCTAACCCGACTCTCCGATTTTTTGTTTTGGGCCGATATATCCACTGCATCACAACACACACACACATGGACAGCCCCTGCTGCACAATCTATGGCAATTGTCCTGAGGAATTTAATTCTTTAGTTTAGACCTGAATGATAAAGTCCCGAAAGAGACATAACTGATAGGGCAGAAGATTTTCCCACAGTAAGTTACCATTATTTTCTGCGGTAGACTGGTTGCCAAACAAGGCTATTGAACCCCCTAGGAATTAGAACTCAGCTCTCCAATTTCTCGTTCCGAACCGATATGCACTGCACCAGGAAATTGCTTGTCCTATATTTTGCAATATAAAAAGGGGGAGGAGAAATACATTTTCGGGAATAATATTATTTAAATACTTACTGGAAAGCACATACCTAGACCTTCAGACTGGAATCATTTCTCGACTGTGTTTAAGTCTTGGGACAATTCCCGGAAAAGCTTTGAGTGATGCTTGTTCCCGGAGATTTTAACTCTGCGACAGTACCTCCCTCCGTGATCTAAACCAGTAAAGATCAACGTTAAATATGGTGTAGATCAGGAATTGTTGGATTGGTCGATACTTATTCTTCACTAGCAGTATAGCCCGGCGTTGCTCGGGTGTAATGAAAGCTTTAAAACTAATCCATGGTCCTGGAGCTCAGACTCTTTGGACGTTGGCACGAAAGACTAAAAAGCATTAATTGTTTCCAGTTAAAGCAAAACTGTAGACTGAAAGAAAAATGAATGGATATAAGTCAAATTTTGATTTCCTGGTGTCGATATCAAATAAGTCTTTTTCGTCGTAAACTGAATTTTGAAGGTCCACTGAGTAAATGGTATCATGGCTGAGACTAAGAACTACAATTATACCTACTCAGAGCCAAACCCAAAGCAAAACTAAAATAAAAGGGCTGAAAAAAATACAGACATACAGGCAGATAAACAGACACACACACAAACATCTTGCCTTTTATATATATTATCGATTTTTTGCAACTATTGTAAGAACTGCAACCTTGAAACTTCTGAATATCGTTTCTTATGTCTTTGACTATGAGTGTATCAAATTTGTTTAAAATCGGGCCACTCCTTCTATAACCCGATTTTTTCGATTATCGATTTTCGATATTTATCGAGGGTACTTCGACACCCAAAACCTAGCTAAGAACACTCTCAGAAGCTTATATTATAACTGTGTAAATTTTTAAGAAAATCGGTTCAGCCGTTTCGGAGTCTATAGGTAACGGACACACAGAGAGACAAAGTTCCATTTATAAATAAGTTTACATAGATTACGTGCCATGTCCTTCTACTTACCTGGATCCCTTGTTGCTCATAAGACGTTTCCTCTTGGAATCTTTCCCAAACCCTGTTCGGACATCCATTTGCTTAAGCCGATTTTGTATGTCTCGCGTTGCTTTCTCTTGTATCTCTTTCCCGCTATCCGTTCTGTGTGTATTAGATTCTCAAAGTCCTTCTTCATTACGTTTCCCAGTATCTTCAACTAATAAGTTAATCTATCGTTTGCTTCCTCTACAAAACTTTGTTGTTGCTCACATGTTCGGTCCATGGTATACCCAGCATCCTTCTGTAGAACCACATTTCTGTTTCCTCAAGTCTCTCTATCATCTTTGTAAAAATTGTTCAGCATTAGTCGCCATATAGGAGGACAGATATCACATCACAATGATGCTCATGTAAAAAATGACACTTTGACTCCAACCTTGGTGTTTGCGATTAGGGTTTAATATATCTTTTTCACTCACTGCTGTGTTGTTCTTTTTCAGGCAGTTCAAGGAAAAGGTTATTTGAGAAATCCTGGCCCTGTTGACAGCAACTACATCTTTTTCATTACACAAAAGGGCAGCTGATGAATACTGAAACCAGTGTGATTAAGATTGAACAATGATTTATCCCCGGATTATATATACGTTTATACGTATCCCACATTAAAAGGACCTTGTATCAGTTAACTGCCATACGTTATACACGCTTTAGGCGATAATGTCTAGAAACAGACATGACTACTTGACAGAAGATTATCTCGCAGTAGGTTGCCATTGCTTTCAGCGGTAGTCTGGTTGCCAGCCAAGGCTATAAAACCCAATCTGTCTTATTACTTAACCCATAACTGGAGGGAAGAGACGGATTAATACCTTTCTCAAAAGTATTTGTGCGTAAGTGAATGAAACGAATTCAACTTCAGTTCGATCTCGGCACCCCGATTTGTCGTTCCGAGTCGATATCCACGGCACCACAACGCACACCTGACCTTGTATCATATTCACCTATTTACCAGTAGCCTCCCAACTGAGGTTTTATGTGGCACAAGGCTGATTATTTAATTTGGGAAATCCGAACCCTTAAGCTCGGTTAAAATTTTCCCGTAGACCTTTCTTAAGGCTGCTGTCTGTTTTTTCCCTGAACGAGACTGCTCATCGGCATAGCTTCGTCTGAGTTCCTCTCCGCCTGAGAGCAAAGTGTCCAACACGGTTGTGTACAAGTGGAACACATCCTTCTACACTGGTAATATACGTTAAATACCTGTTAGCTTGATATGCGTCTCGTGGCCGTGCACGTGACTAGGTTACACGCGTAGTCTTCTTTCTATAACGCCTGTCATTGACGTTGCTCAATATATAGGACACACACGAACCCGGAAAATCGTTTTTATAAAGTAGAGAACAAAAACTGTGACATTTTAAAGTATCTTAGTTTATAAGACGCAGTTTTTTTGTTTTTTTTTTCATCCAAAGGCAGTTTCTTCTTTTCATACAAACTCAGGTTGCTTCATCAAAAATCGTGCTCAAAAGTCTGCTCGGTTTTATATTTCAGTTTAAATAAAATAAATAAATAACAGGTAGGAAAAAAGTGTCTTTAATCTAACATGTTTCACTTTAATAAGATTCTTCAGAGATTTTGTGAAGATTTTTTTCTTCTTTAAAAATCTTTACAAACTCTTGAAATCCTTCAAAAGCTTGTTAAAGTGAAACGGTAAATTAAAGACACATTTTTTTTTACTTATTTTATTCATCTTGTCAGATTTCGATCTATATATTCAAATCATACGTTAGTTTTAAAACTTCCACCTATCTTTACCAGGAGTCAAAGTGGACAAAATCTGACCAAACTGGATTCATTTATTTCTTCTTCTATGTGACATGTCCGTTCAGGACGTAGGCGAACATGGCTTTTCACGTTTCCCTATCCCTGGTGGCTCTGAGCACGCCTTCTCCTGTTACACCATGCAATCCTCGTTCCGTCATCCACCAGATTTGGTCCTTCAAATATGTTATCCGTTGCTTTCCCATGTCTCTTTTTCCCTCTATCTAGCCTGTTTGTATAAGATTCTCCAAGCCCTCCTTCCTCATTGCGTGTTCCAGGAACTTTAGCTGTCTCTTCCTGATACTCAGTATTAATTTCCCTTTTGTTTCCATCATTTCCAAGACCTAATCATTGCTCACATGCTCGATCCATGATATTCGCAGCATCCTTCTGTAGATCCCACATTTCAGTTGCTTCAAGTTTTTCCTTCACCTTTGATGATATTGTCCAGCATTTGCTGCCATATTAAAGGACGGACAACCCATAGCAATCCTGTACTCTCTTCCTTGTTTCTAGCGAAATTGTCCTGTTTCTTAATATCTTACTCAACTTCTGGAATGCTTCCTTCGCCATGCCAATTCGCCTTCGGATCTGTGTTGCACTTTCTGACTTCTGTTAGAACACTTCCCATGTATTTAAATTTTTATACCTGCTTGATTCTAGTATCCCCGACCTGTGTTTGCCATATTGGGCTGCCCTTTTTACTGATGACCATGCATTCGGTTTTCTTGCAGTTTATTTCTAGTCCTTTCCTGTTATTTTCTTCAGCTACCTTCTGTAAAAGGTCTTGTAGTTTTCTTTTTGTGTCTGCTATCAGCACTGTATCATCTGCGTTCCTTAGGTTGTTTAAATTGTGGCCTCCGATTACGATTCCAGGCAAAACTTCTAGGGTCCTCAAAATATTCTCGCTGTACAAGTTGAACAGATCCGGTGAAAATACAAATCCCTGTCTTACGCTCCTTTCTATCTTTGTATATCTACTCAATTCGTTACCTGTCTGTATGCAAGCGGTTTGCTGCCAGTGAAGATTCCTGATTAGCCCCAAGTCTTTCCCAAATGTCCAAGCTGCCAAGCACTTCCATCAATTCTTTGTGGCGTATTTTGTCAAACACCTTCGCATAATCAATAAAGCACAGGTATAAGTCCTTCTTCATTTGTATTGCCGTTTCGGAGAACATCCTAATTATAAATATGGCATTCCTTGTTCCTATGTCTTTAACTAAACCATACTGTTCTTGTCCTATCTCTGGCATGATTCTGCTTCTCGCTCTATTCATCAGGATTCGGACGTTCAGTTTTTTATATGGCTCTTTAAACTGATGGTTCTGTGGAGTTTGCACTCTTTTGCTCCTGGCTTCTTAGGTAGTGCTATGAAGATAGACTTGCTGAGGTCATCTGGTATAACCCCACTATTATAAATTTCATTTATTATTTCAGTATTTTTTTCTATACCAAATTCTTTCACGGCTATCAGCAGCTCTATGACTATGCCGTCTGGTCACGATGCTTTGTTTCTATTCAGTTTGGCTACTGCAGATTCCACTTCAGATTTTAATATTTCCGGTCCGTCCTCATCTTTGTGTATTATTGGTTGTTCTCTCTTATTGTGGAAAAGATTATTTATTACAGGAGAGATAATATCCACTGGCGTTCTGCAACAACAGTAGACAAATCTTTCATGATATTTCTTTAATATACGGTTCCTTATTTTTTCCGGGTTCGTTTAGTCGCAACGCGAGTCCGGAAATCACTTAAATTCAAAAATGTTATTTAATTTACGATAAAGGAACGCACAAAAAATGTCTCAGGCTGTTGCTAGAAAAATAAAGACCAAACAAATGAATTAATATTTATTCAATCTTGTTTCGATATATTTTCACAAAGTCTGTTAGCGATTTAATGATTTTATACTTGAAGAGTCATCAGGTTTTCGTAATACTTACGAATCAAAACCAAATGATACATTTTTCTATTTGGTTTCATTTTTTTCTCTTCCTTTTTCACAAGTTTGTTTTTCTTTGCTCTAAAATCAGATGCGTTTTATACATGAAAATAACTCAGAGATTTCTCTGCCTGTTTAACTGCGTCTTATACACACTAGTACTCTATACACAAACAATTACGGTACTTAGTTGGGATATACGTAATTCCGAGAAGTCATTAAATACAATATCTGTACATCCTTTAAAACGTTTTCCTTTAATTTAAGTGATTTTTTTTAGAGGTGACACAAGGCCGAATGTATGGAGCACCGAGTTTAGAACGAACTCATTATTCAGTCATAAGTGATCTAGCAAGACAAGTTTGCTAACCATTACACCACGCTGAGGTTCCCAAAAATGATCTTCTAAGCATAGCTTAGATGTGGCACATAGCCGAAAATGTGCAGCACGTAGTGAGGATCAAAATTACTACTCGGGTATAATTAATCTAGCCAGACTTACTTGCAAACGGATTTATCACGTCAGGTGCCATTTTCATGGCATTGTTGTCGTCGCGTCGAGTCGAGTCTCTCTCTCTCTCTCTCTATCTCTCTCTCTCTCTATCTCTCTCTCTCTCTCTCTCTCTGGTTTTAAAAAGAAACATTTCAAGAGTCGAGTCTCACTCTCTCTCTCTCTCTCTCTCTCTCTCTCTCTCTGGTTTTAAAAAGAAACATTTTAAGAGTCGAGTCGAGTCGAGTCTCTCTCTCTCTCTCTCTGGTTTTAAAAAGAAACATTTTAAGAGTCGAGTCGAGTTGAGTCTCTCTCTCTCTCTCTCTCTCTCTCAGGTTTTAAAAAGAAACATTTTAAGAGTCGAGTCGAGTCTCTATCTCTCTCTCTCTCTCTCTCGCTCTCTCTCTCTCTGGTTTTAAAAAGAAACATTTTAAAAGTATTATAAAACTGTATGAGATATATAACAAAATTCTCATCGTTAAATAGTGGATCGATATTTTATACTTTTCTTCAGCTTAAATATAAGGCCCAATATAAGGTAGTGTGATGACACTAGACTGATATAAGATTATAATTATCGGAGAAAATATCCTCTCAGGTTTCTGTTCCAAAACATAACCGTTCTGGACAAAAAGATGCCACTTACTGATGGAATACGATGAGAAAGATAGTGTCAGCACAGTAAACATGTCGTGATGGGTCCTAGCTGTGAAGGTGGAACTGTGAGATGAAGCTTTACAAGGAAATAGCAAACGAGTAACAATAGCCTAGCAGCCTTTCGTATGTGGGGAAAGAGGTTGTAGGGTGGAAAACAACTACTGATCCAATCAATCGAATTTCGTAATTTTCAAATCACTCATCAGGACTCAGACATTCTTAGATAGCTTTCAATAAGTCTGTTAAATGCCATATGTGATACACGCTTGAGCAATCACATCTCTTTCGATTCATGACTGACTACGCAGAAGATTTTCCCGCAGTTGGTTGCTATTTCTTTCTGCGGTAGACTGGTTGCCAACTCGGCTACAGAAACCAATCTGTCCTGCTATTTAACTCATAGGTGCAGGGAGAAGAGATGGATTCATACGTTTCCCAAGTGTAAACGCGCGCAAGTGAATGCTACGAATTCAGTTGAAATTTGAACTCGGACCTACCGATTTTCTATTCCGAGCCAAAATCCATCATACTATAACGCATATCCACTAGCCGCGTAAACGTTGTGATGTCTCTCAAGGCTATACAAAGAAGACTGGGTAGTAATACCATATTTTGGGTCTGATCTAGCACTTGTAAATTATGGCAAAGGGAGGCAAGTAGTTTACAGAGCGATAAACGAACCTATGATTTTCTCCGACACCTTTAACGATCAGAATGTCCCCTTGATGTATGTAGAGATATTCGGACAGAACTAAATACCTCAGTCATCCGTCTGGGTGCCCCATAATATCTACACGCTTCTATCTATTACAGGGCCTCATCGGCTTCGGTATCGCGTTCATTAGGAGACAGTGTCCTCTATATGTTTACTCAGCTTCCATCTGACCTGGAATAATTGCATCTCATCATTTGTTCACTGTGAAGGATCATTTAGCATGACACTGTTGCAATTCAATGCCTGGTTCTAATTATAAGTGAGCTTTTTGTCCCCATTTTCATTAAAAAGATATCCTTTTTACTTATACGCTCTCTCTAATGGCATTCTCAGCATCATTCTGTAGAACCACATTTCTGTTTCTTGCAGTTTTTTCTTCATATGCGAGGAAATTGTCCAGCATTCACTGTCATAAAAGAGGATCAATATTACATGCCTCCAGAACTAATCTATACATTGATGCGTTTAAAGTTTATTAATTCCACGTTCTGAATTTTATGATAGATTCAAAACAGACGCTATACCGACTATTGTGTTCGACTTGCTTGACCTACCAAAACCATTTGGTTATATTCCCAAGAGATTGACGCATGTTTCATTTCCGTTCACAAACCGTAACGACCGGGTGTCAACAGGATTTTCTTTTTTAATTTTGACAAACGAGGCAACCAAGAAAATGTGACAGCTATATCTTTGAAACAACCTCAGTGAATGACTATCTAAGCGGAATAGATTAAGCAACTGAAATACATTTAGGGAGTCCCCTATGAGGTTAGGAGCTCGATGAGAAACCTGTCTGGGAATAACAGACGCTGTAAAGTTGGATGGCGTAATATTTTACGTCTCGAAATTGGAAATCGAAGAGCCGAGTTCAAATTCTAATCAAGTTTTTTATATTCACAAAAGGGGAGATATGAATACTCTTAGCGGAAGTATGAATCCAATTTTTCTCCCACGCCCACAACTGTGATTTATTTGCTAGGACTTGTAACCGTAAATAAATACCGCTGTAAAAATTCTTGCAATCTAAAAATATTTTCCATCTTTAAATAACCGAAAATCGTTAATATGCTATTTTATATATATATATATATATATATATATATATATATATATATATATATGTTTCCGCAGACAGATCAGTTTTGTTGTATGACAGCTCATCAGTACGGTTAGACATCCGATTGCTGTTAACTAGTATTTGAATTGACATCAGTCGGCGATTTTACCACTGAATCAGTAGAGGAAGGTAGACTTGTAGCGTGTTATATGCATTGTGAACATACGCCAGTAGCTAGAGTGCTCTAATTCATTACTGAATGAGCGATGTGTAAATGCTAGAGTAGCTACTGTTTTTTCAAAGTCTACCATTCTTCCAGAGTGATCAATCAGGGTGTGAGAGCGTAGTCATCCGCAGACAGATCTGTTTCGCTGAATCACACCTCATCAGTACGGTTAGACATCCGATTGCTTTTAGCCAGGATTGAAACCCGACCGAATTGACATCAGTCGGCGATTCTAACTCTGAGCTTTATATATATATATATATATATATATTTATATATATATATATATCAATTTACGAAAACTTGTCATCATATGGCGTAAGTTTGGCTCTGATGTGGAGTATATATATATTTATCAAACGACATACCATAATGGGTATACAAAAATTCGTGTATTCGTGACTCTGCATTAGATTCCATTGACTCGCCCTCAATAATAATAATATTTTTCTGTATTTTTTAATCACTTCACCCTAAATAAGGAGATAACGTCACCGAGACGCGATGGGCAATTAAGAGTGAAAGATAACTGACCTTGTGTCACATCCGCCTTGGTGTGAACGTGGTAAATACAGAGAGTGAAAGAGAATCAAAAGACGTTAGAAGGAACCGGCAACAGATTCCTAAAGAGAATAGAATATACATTTAGTTTCTTCAAGAAATTTTAATAAAATTATGAATTATGATGATGTCATTTACTGCAAGTAATAGCCATATGATTGAAGAGTTAATTGTATTTTCACTGATAACATTTTACATCCTGCAGTGGAGACCAAGTGACAACAACTATGTACAATGCCACTAACCTCTCCTTAGTATTGCATGTTTTCAGGGAATCTGTTGACTGAATAGCCTTATTTCTTATTCGGATTTTTACTCCCTCTAGTTTATTTTTTTTAATTTTTTTTTTTAATAATTTCACCCCGAGCAAGGCGGAAACGCCACTGATGTGCAGGTGGTTACATAAATGTAAAAAGATTAATTAGAAAAGAGTGAGGAGTACAAACTAGTTAGAAAGGAACAATAGAAAGCAGGTGCGATAACAGATACTGATAATTTATAGTGTTTCAACGATGACTGATATTACAGATAATATTGCTATTCTACTATTTAGTTCTCTTCCATACAAAAATTTATACAGATTTTTTCATTTCTTTCTATCTTACTATATGTTCTGTTAAAAGAAAAAGCGAAATATACTATCTGATATGTTGGAATAGGTTGTTCCAGTAAACCAGAGTATCAATAAAAGACAGTATTATTATTATTATTATTATTATTATTATTATTATTATTATTATTTCCAGCCCAAGAAAGAAGCCGGCCAGTTCATTATTCTTTTTTTCTCTAGAATGACTTTCGACAAACAAGCAAAGAAAACAAAAATCAATAGCAGTTTTATTTTCTCCTTTCTCGTTTTTATTTATACCTAGAATTTTTTGTTTGCTTACTTCTCCAGACGTACTCCATCCCAGGTCGCTTCATCATTTCTGGGCTTATAGCATTCCTCGGAGAATCTTTGTCCATTAAAGTTCCGAGCGGAGTCCCATCCATCAAATATTTTTCGGTCGAGAGTTGTCTCCCCTTTGTAAATGGCTCCGTATCATAGCGACTGATTAGGTTGTACTTGAACTGGAGTAGTTTCGATCTGTTTATGTAGATAGATACATACATGGACAGAATGAGATAGATAGATAGATAGATAGATAGATAGATAGATAGATAGATAGATAGATAGATAGATAGATAGATAGATAGATAGAAGGAAGAACGTCAAAAAAATCTTTATAAAAAGAAAATAGTAGCTGAGTAAACCCATATATTTAAAGATTGGTGCAAACAAATATAATAATAATTCTGGATGATTATGTGACATGACAATCGATGGCCGGGTATCGTATATTTTACAATTACTTAAAAAACACATACTGTAAATCATGAGGATAACCTGTGTAGTGGTTACGGTGTTTATTTTTAAAAAGTGGAGTTCGAATTGCAAGGTTTATTTGGATCATTTTATTTATTTATTTTTTATTTTTTAATCATTTCACCCCGAGCAAGGCAGAAACGCCACTGATGTGCTGGGGGTTACATAAATGTAAAAAGATTAATTAGAAAAGAGTGAGGAGTACAAACTAGTTAGAAAGGAACAGCAGAAAGCTGAGAAAGCAGGTGCGATGACAGATACATAGGTGGAGAGAAAGGGAAGGATATACAGGGGAGGGGAGAGAGCTAGAGTCCAGTGGTTAGTAGATGAGTATTGACTTTGCATTTAAATTTCTGGAGGTTGTAGCCGTCAGGAAAGCAAGAATACGGGAGCGAGTTCCACAGGCGGGAAGTGCGAGAGAGGAAGCTGCAGGAGTAGAATTGTCGTCTGCATTTGGCTAACCTGACTGTGAATGGGTGGGACCCAGT
>JBBBDQ010001353.1:5870000-5917500 GCA_037127315.1 Ascarosepion bandense
TTATCATTTGCCATCTGGAATACAAAGATGAAGATCACTATAATAATATAATCGCAAAATTGCATAAAAATTCAATTTATCGCAAGTGTTTACGAACTTTTGGGACAACCTAATATATAGGACCTTCACTTGAGCTTGAATCACAAGACATTCTAGCCAACATTTTGAGTAGAGCTGCTCATTATGACTGGAGAAAAGCTTACGGTCTGCTCTGAGATAATGAAACGTTAATACGAGTTTGGAGTTAAATGGCGAGAGATTAGCTGCTAGAATTTGGTTATCTAGAATTTTGATGGTGCTTCCATAAACAGTAGTATCCTTCGGCATATATATTTACTAGTGAGCTAGGAATTATCTTAGGAACGTCGTTAGTGTATAAAAGAAAAAACTGTAGGACAAAGGAAAGGCTTCGAAAACATCTGCATTAATAACTTGAGTTCCAAAGGAGTAACCGGAAAAAGACATTTCGAACCTAGACAGAGATCTCATGTTCGATCGAGAGTAAAAATGTTGCAAATTTAAATCGACCCACAACGACGAAAAATGGCGAGAATGTTTTTTATTTGTAAGTATAGAATATTTTTATTTTCGTTTTTACGCTAAATTTCTTTATGCTTTTTAATTCCTTGTTTGTTATGATGAAAATAATTTGGCAAATTGATAGTGTAGTCCAGGGGTCCCTAACCTTTTGCTATGTTCCGACAGCATACGTATTTTTATACAAGTATGACACTTTCATTTAAGTGTCAAAAAGTTGACTGGCGAAATTAATTAAATGGAAACTAATTAAATGAAAATTAATTAAATAATAATTAATTAAATCATTATAATAATTATTTTATTAAACCATTATGAAAATAAGTTCCTTCTGGATATCCAACATTTTTAAGAACCACGTGCAGTAAACTGAGGTCATTAAGTATAAAGATATCTCGACCCAAGCGGAAGGCTGACCTATAAACTGTCACTAAAACAAAGCACTCTGCAGGTGTAATGGCATGTCAAACATTACTTCAATTTCAAAATATAAACATATTTTGAGCGTGGCAAACAGGTGGGTTGCTTCACCCGGGGATTGAGTGCAAGTATGGCACAAGGTAATAAATCATTGATCAACCAACCACAGGGTCTGCTTCTTGTTAGCCCACCCCGATGATTGCGACTAATTGGCTGATTATCTAAACCAATCGGATGCAACCCAGGGGGGTTGTTACGACGATAGCCATTGGCCGGTGATCCCTATTGGCTGAGCAATCAGGAGCTAATTATTCGGGATTCGGGCTCATAAATAGAGAACACCCAGAGCAAAAAATCGAGTCGGTCATTCTTCGCCGCCCAGAACCGAATCCGTTGCCACTGCATACTCCATCAATGACACTGCCTAATTGCAGTTAAGATTTCTTCGAGATAAAGAAACTTTTTCCGCCAGTCAACTACATTCACCCCTCACTTCGCGGTGTTTGTTTTAACTTGATAAGAAGTTATTGTATACCAGTGTAAATAAATGTTTGTTACTGTTTATAACAAACGCTTTTCTTCTACTCCGTCGCCAAATTCAACATTCCATCGACTGAATTGTATCCATCCCCCCTTTCGCGGATCTTAAGAAACAACGTGGGCGCGGAAGGGATCAGAGACCATCCAGTCTGGAACATGTGGTAATCACGAAACCATCGGCCAACCCGGTATCGTGAAGATATAGTACCACACAATCAAGGTAATATACCTATTCTACAATGTATTTTATATAGTATACAATAATATGTAAACCACATTAATAGAAATAAACTGTTTTTAAAAGTTATTTTTAAGTTTTTATTATTAATGGGAGCCTTGCCCTTGCATTGTTTAAGCCAATTGCTAAATATCGGTAACATACTTTGTTACTTTAAATTTTCCAAATTTTCCAAATGTTCAGGTGTTAAGCAACTTTATTATGGATTTAACGCTGCTTTCAAGTAAGAGAAAATTTACTCACAGGAATAGGTTGAATCAAAAACTGAAAGAATAGCAAAAGCAGTTTTGTTTTCAAACAGATGAAATACCCCGGGAGAACTGTTGGGACTTGAACAGTTCTTCAAGCGGGTAATTGTATGAATTAATAAAAAACTCACAGAAAAGTTTCCTCGTCTATTATTTGGTGTCCTTATTATCAGTGCTTTTAGAAGGTGAAACAATCAGAGATTTTAACGGGTGAGCAGTTTTAAACGGCTAAATATCTTCTTTGCATTGTAGTAACTGTTGGTTCGAATTTCATGATGTCGTTTGTGGCTGTGTGCCACTGGAAATTGCTTGGCAAGCCACGTGTAACATGCATGTCGTTATTGACCGACGTCTATCGTAGTCTCTACATGGTCGATAGTTGCATTAGTTCACTTTTTCTCGTCGATAATGTTTAAAAATATGTTTCTGTTCTCAGCTTTCGTGGTGATCATTTTTTTTTTTTTTTTGCTATTGTTTGTTACGGTGTGAGTTTGTTTCTCACGTTGGCTGTTTCCTAATTTTTTGTCAGGATTTAAAACAACCCATAACAAAGAAAAAGGCAAGAAGATTTTTAAATATAAAATATTTTTAGTTTTCTGTTTTTACTACTAAATTTTTCGTAGCGTCTATGTCTTACGGTTATTTAAGTCCTTGTTTGTATCTGTTTGTTAAGATTTAGAAAATGTGATTTCTTCGCGTATAAGTGTGAGAAAAATGTGACAAGGTAGAAAATGAGGAAGAAAGTGTTAGTGTCACGTATCTTGATGAAGCAGATGGGTGAATGTGTAAGGGAATTTTTATTGTTGCCTCTCCCTACTGGCTGGTCTGGTCTAGAAACTTTGCTTATATCCTCTTCAAAGGAATCACGTCGTATTTTTTTTATTTACTGACGGCAGGAACATGTCCCATTGTCTGAAAAGGTTAAATATTTATTTTTAAAGAATTAATTAATTAACTGGAAAGGAGCGATATTCCTTTCACTCAGAAATCATGTCATTTTCATGAGTCATGTTTGACTGCATTGCTATTTTCATTCCATCTTCTCTCCACAGATGTTACTCAGTTAAGTGCCATACGTGATACACGCTTTGGGAGATCATGTCTCGAAAGAGATATGACTGACTGGGAAGAACATTACCCCGCAGTAGGTTGCCATTGCTTTCTGCGGTAGACTGGTTGCCAAACAAAGCTATATAACTGAATCTGTTCTATTATTTAACCCATAACTGAAGGGAAGAGACGGATTAATATCTTTCATAAGGGTATTTGTGCGTAAGTGAATGCAAGGAATTCAACTGGAATTCAGACTCGGCTCCCTGATTTGACGTTCTCGAGTCGATATCCACTGCACAACAACGTGCTGATAAGGTATAATTACCCCCTTGAGTCTGGCGCTTAGACCGCTCGGCCATGCTGTGCAGTACCGAAGGACTTTTTCTTGTTTTTTTTAATCATATCACCCCGGGCAAGGCGGTAAGGCCACTGGTGTGCAGGGGGCTACGTAAGAGTGAAAAGATTGGAAAAGAAAAAGCCGGAAACCACATCCTAAACAAGGAACAAGGGATGAGCCTCTACACCTGTTCAATAGACATGGGTGGAGTGTGAACCGGGCGATAGTTCAGTCTATCTACTCTAATTGAAAAACAAAAACAAATAAACAAAAAGGAAAAATGAAAAGATTGGAAAAGTGAAAGCCGGAAACCACATCCTAAACAGGGAACAAGGGATGAGCCTCTACACCTATTCAATAGACGTGGGTGGAGTGTGAACCGGGCGATAGTTCAGTCTATCTACTCCAATTGAAAAAAAAACAAACAAAAAGGAAAAGTGAAAAGACTGGAAAAGACATATTTCCTTTTTTCTCTCTCTCTTTTTGCATATTTTGTGGGAAGTTTTGTACAATTTTTGAATTTTTCAATTATTTGATCCCGAGAAAAGCAATAAAGTCACAAAGATGCAAGAGGTTACCGAGTTCTTAGAAAACGCTTTTAAAGAGAGGGAACAATAAATAACAGGAATTAAAAAAAAAAACAGAAGATATCGATTGATATCACAAGATCAAAGTTTACTGAGAAAGTCAGTCAGTTAAGTGCCATACGTGAAGCACGCTTGGGCGATCATTATCCCGCAGTAGGTTGCCATTAGCTTTCTGTTGTAGACTGGTTGCCAGCCAAGGCTATAGAACCCAATCTGTCCTGTTATTTAACCCATAACTGGAACGAAGAGACGGATTATTACCTTTCCCAAGGGTATTTTGCGTTTAAGTGAATGCAAGGAATTCAACTGGAATTCGAACTCGGCTCTCCGATTTCTCGTTCCGAACCGATATCCACTGCACCACAACGCACATCCTGAGAAAAAGAAGCCGTAATAGAGTTCCACAAGCGAGAATTGCAATATAAGAAATTCTTAGTATAGAACTCATAATTATATCTCGACATTTCAACTATAAAAGGATGAGTTTGGTTTGATTTAGTTTGTTTTACGTCGTATCAACCTCACTGGGTCATTTAATACCGACGAGATTCTTACAATAGATTTGTATGAATAGAATATACTTTCTTTGTAAAGTGGGTTTCGTTTTGAGTCAGATGTATTGCTGGTAATACTTTTTTTTCCTTCACGTATTTTTGTTGGTAACACTTTTCCTTCAAAAACGTATTTTCGTTGGTAACATCTTTCTTTCAAAAACGTTTGGTTGGTAATATTTTTCATTGAAAAAAGTTTTGTTGGTAAATACTTTCATAGCATTTTGTGCTTGGTTTGGGGGTTAACTATTTAACCATAGCTGGGACCTTAACAGGTGCTACCACTCCGGGTCAGGGTGGACCTGGGAACAACAGCAATTAAGAGGTGGTTCCATGCTCCTCACAACCTCCCAATCAGAGGCCTTGCTGCTGGATGTAGTTTACGGTAATACACAGGACCAATAAAATGATGAGACATTGCTGCCAACATAGTACTGCACTGAAAAGTATGAAGTCTAGGTAGCACAGAGGATAGTTTCTCAGAACAATTCCCATTAAATTATTTACAGGAAAGGCACACTGGAACTATGTTACAGTAGTGTGAAGGAGACTGAAGTCGAGATGCCAGGACAGGACCAATAACATTGGAAAATCTTGTTTGGATTTTATCAATAATCGCTAAATATATAGCAGGAGCACCAGACAAGATATGGCAGCAATATTCAAAGCAATGTTTTGTGTTATTATGATGGGTGTTAGTTTTTATGAAGCTTGCTTGTTTTTATTGCTTTCCGATGCGAAGATTTGTGTGTGTTTTTTTATTGAACGATTCTAAATTTATTTCCTTTTCGAATAGAAAATGTAAAACTTTAAAAGGTGACGAAGAATTGCATTATGTAAAACATGAGATTCACATTCGAATTATTTTCAAAAGCATTCTCTGGGCTAATCAAATTTGTTCCAACAAATCTCTCATTTTGTGAAGTTTGTCATTAAATAAGAGAAGAAAAATGGGTTTCCATTATACGCAGCATTGCTTTATTTGTATCATCTTTATCAACAATATTAGTAGTATTATTCCTGCATAGTGTCTTCGCACCGAATGTGGCTAGCACTGGAGATAAAGTGACAACAAGTCTCGATATATTCCGTCATTTCCGTTCGTATTCAAGTTGTTTCGTTGACGCTGTCGTAGCAACAATCCACACTCTTCTTCTGATTTCTAGCTCATTATTCTAATCTGCTCCTCGTGCTCCGATAACTATTGGCACCCTCATATTCTTAAAGTTTTTCAATTCTATGTCAAAATCAAGTAATTTACCTTTCTTTCATCGGACAGAACAGAAAACACTTATATGATTCATTATTATTTTTATAAACAAGTGAGAGAGTAGCCCCGAGGGAGAAATATACGAAGTCTAATATAATCATCGATGTGCGTTATGCTGCAATGGATATCGACTCTTAACGATAAATCAGGGTGCCGAGTTCGAATTCCAGTTGAAATCCTTGCATTTACTTGCACGCAAATACCCTTGGCAAAGGTATTAATTCGTCTCTTCCCTCCAGTTATGGGTTAAATAATGGGACAGATTGGATTCTATGGCCTTGGTCGACAACCAGTCTACAGCAGTAAGCAATGGCAACCTACTGCGGTATAATCTTCTGCCCAGTCAGTCATGTCTCTTTCGAGACATGATCGCCCAAATGGCACTTAACTCACTGAATATAATCATCATGACGCCCAGTGTGACAAGAAAATACCATGCACTTGCCTCACAGCTTTAAATATGGGCGATATTTGAGAGGGTTTGATTTAAGCAGCGCATTATATTTCCAATGGAAACGCAGATAGAAATACCATCAGTTTGGGTAACCCACTCTGTTTAGTGACAGTAATGTCCGGCTATTTGCTTCAATTTTCCTGTCTGTAATCTCATAGAGTGGTGACATTTATTTCTATAACCGTTCATACTCGTGTTTGTTTGCATATTTTCCAAAGTGTTTGAACATTGTCCAGTAATGATATTTATATTCATCTGGAGCAACTACAGAACATACTGAAATTAGATGTTCTAATGTTTTCTGGTGTATATCACAAATCTTTCAGTTTGGATCCACATTATTATTGATATTATTATTATTTAGATTATTATGTCATTTTGCATCATAGTTCGATTTCTGCTATGGTCGCACTACCTACCAAGTCTGCAGGAAGACCTAAGGCAGGTGGTGGTGTGTTGTTATAGCTTCTTTACATGTTTTTTTTTTCTGTCTCTCCTAACATTCCTAGCGTTACATATACAAAGTTCTCCTTAGTGTGTGAGCTGTACTTAACAAGATCATTTTTTGTATATCTCTTAAGCTGGGATTTCCAGCAATTCTTTCAATGTTTTGTTTTTTTTTTTCCATTTTCTATCATTCCAAGTGCACCAACTATCACTGATAGGATTCTTGTTTTCAATTTCCACATTTGTTTCTATTTGAATTTCCATGTTTTTATATTTTGACAGTTTTTCGAATTCTATGGATGCTATGTTACAATCCACTGGACAAGCCATATCAGTTGAAAAGCAAGTTTTTTCTGTTTTGTCCAGCCTATTTGCTTCAATTTTTCAGTCTGTATAGATGTTGTAATTTCATATCGTGATCATTAGATAGATTATTATTATTATTATTATTATTGAGATTATTATTACTATTATTGATATTATTATGATTATAATTATTGCGATTATTAAAATTATTATTTCCATTATTATTATTATTACCGAATGAAAAAGAAGTGCGTAAATAAAGTGACCCTAGGGCACAATTATACGAAGCTGAATTGCCTATCATGATACCCAGTGTAATAGGCGTATACCAGACAAATTATTATATTCTTTTTCATGGGTCGTGTCTCTTTAGGACGTAGGCGATTATGGACTTCCACTTGACTTTGACTCTTGCTGTTTTCAATATTTTTCTCTTGGTTTCTCTCCCAAACCCCGCTCCACCATCCATTTGTTCAGGGATATCAAGTAGGTCTGGTGCTGTTTTCTCCTGTCTCGCTTTTCTTCTATCCGTCCTGTGAGTATAAAATTCTCCAGGCTTTCCTTCCTCATTACGGATCCCAGGAACCTCATATGTCTCTTCCTGATGTTAAGTATGTGATTTCTTTTTGTTTGGATCCTCTCCAACACTTCATCCTTGTTTACGTGCTCAGTGCATGGTGTCATCATCATCCTTCGGTAAAACCACATTTCTGCTGTATCAGGCCTCTCCTTCATCCTTGATGAGATCGTCCAATATTCACTTCTATACCGGAGAGATACGACATAGCAATACAGCACTCTTTTCATTGTTTCCAATAAGTTTTTTCTATCTCTCAGTATTAGGGTTAGTTCCTGAAATGCGTCCTTAGCCATAACAATGCGTCTTTGGATCTCCATGTGGATCTTTCCATCCTCTGTCAGAACACTTCCCAGATATTTACATTTCATTGCTTTATTTTAGTGTCTTCGACTTGTGGTTGACATATAGGGCTCTTTTTTTTTGCTGATGATCAAACATTCAGCTTTCTTTAAGTTTATGCTCAGTCCTTTCTTTTCGCTTTCTTTTGCTACCTTTGACTCTTTGATTCTACCTTCTGTAGAATGTTCTGTATTTTTCTTTCCATGTCTGTTATCAGCACTGTGTCGTCCGCGTATCTTATTGAGATTGTGGCCACCAATGACAAATCCCGGTAAGACTTTTATTTCTCTTATAATTGCTTTGCTGTACAGTTTGAATAGATCCGATGAGAAAACACATCCTTGTCTTTCACCCCTTTCTATTTTTGTATATCCGCTGAGTTCATTTCCTGTACATAAACAAGCTGGTAGCTGCCAATATAGATTCTTGGATATTCTAACGTTTTTTCAGAAAATGTGAAGGTTGTCGAGCATTTCTATCAAGTCTTTGCGACGCCCTTTGTAAAACCCTTTTGTGTAGTCTATAAAATGTGAAGGTTGTCGAGCATTTCTATCAAGTCTTTGCGACGCCCTTTGTGAAACCCTTTTGTGTAGTCTATAAAATGTGAATGTTGTCGAGCATTTCTATCAAGTCTTTGCGATGCCCTTTGTGAAACCCTTTTGTGTAGTTTATAAAATGTGAAGGTTTTCGAGCATTTCTATCAAGTCTTTGCGACGCCCTTTGTGAAACCCTTTTGTGTAGTCTATAAAATGTGAAGGTTGTCGAGCATTTCTATCAAGTCTTTGCGGCGGCCTTTGTGAAACCCTTTTGTGTAGTCTATAAAACACTGATAAATTTATTTCTGCCTTTGTATTGCTCTTTCAGATAGCATTCTGAGCATGAATATCGCATTCCTCATTCTTTAACAAAGCTACACTTTTCTTGTTTTATCTCTGAGCAGATTTTGCTGCGCGTTCTGTTCATTGGAATACGGATGCGGAGTTTTGTTTTGTGGCTCATTAAACTGATTGTTTAAACTATAAGCCTGTGTACGCCAAAAGACATCGACATCTCATTTACAGTCCCGTCTGCTGCTGCCTTGTTTCTTTTCAATTTGGCCACTGCCGATTCCAATTTGGCTTTTAATATTTCTGGCCCATCCATATTTTTGTTGGTTGCTCTCTCTTGTCGTGGAAGAGATCTATGATATACTCGTCCCATCTCTGAAGTGTTTTTTTCTTTTTCTAATATGAATGTGCCATCTTTTGCTTTTATGCATTCTGTTGCTTTGTTAGTTCCATTGTTTTAGCATATCTAAACTTATTTATAAATGGAACTTTGCCATTGTGTGTATGTGTGTGTGTATGCGTGTGTGTGTATATGTGTGTGTGTGTGCCTGTTACCTATAGACTCCAAAATGGCTAAACCGATTTTCTTAAAAATTTACACATTTGTACTATAAGTGTCTGGAGTGTTCTAAGCTAAGTTTTGCGTGGAGGTACCTCCGATAAATATCGAAAATCGATAATTGAAAAAATCAGGTTATAGAAGGAGTGGTCCGATTTTAATCAAATTTGATACACTCATAGACAAAGACATAAGAAACGATATTTAGAAGTTTCAAAATTGAAGTGCTTACAATAGTGCGGAAAATCGATAATATATATATATAAAAGGCAAGATGTTTGTGTGTGTGTCTGTTTATCTGCCTGTATGTCCGTATTTTTTTCAGCCCTTTTATTTTAGTTTTTGCTTCATGTTTGGCTCTAAGTAGGTATAATTGCAGTTCTTAGTCTCAGCCATTGATGCCATTTACTCAGAAGAGTTATTTACCCTTCAAAATTCAGTTTACGACAAAAACAACTTATTTGATATCGATACCAGGAAATCAAAGTATGACTTACATCCATTCATTTTTCTTTCAGTCTACGGTTTCGCTTTAACTGGAAACAACTATTGCTTTTTGTCTTTTGTGCCGACGTCCAAAGAGTCTAATCTCCAGGGCCATGGATTAGTTTTAAAGCTTTCATTACACCCGAGCAACACCAGGCTATACTGCTAGTCTCCATTATTTGTTATGCTCAGTCACTACTTCGGCACATTTGTCTTTAAGCCATTTTTATCATTGTTAATAAGATCTCGCGTATCTTTTCAATTTCAAATGGAGATCTTATCATCATTTTTCATCAGTGGCTGTTCACAATATATCTATTTGGTGTATAGTCAAGTTAATGTCTCTCTACAAAATAAAAAAATATGTAGGCGTCATCTAAGCAATAGAGTACTCCCTCTTTCTTGTCGTAGTGATAATATTTTTGTAAATGGTATGGAATCCTAACACAAGAATATATTGTCACCGCTTCACTACAGCTTTGTCTATTGCGTTATCATTCCAAAAGACTTGCCCTCTAAATCCAATCATCCGTATTACCATGGGAGATGATGCTTTGAAACAACAATCAACCACAAGTACATTCTCTGAGTTTTGAATCTATATGCTAAAACCTTCATGTCTAGGGTCAATCATTATATATCCGCAATATCATCACTTTGTACTTTTCCTCCCGCATACATACACGTCATTCACTAACCATCTAATTAAAATGGCTGTTGAACATTGCATTATGTTGAGCAGTAATAAAAAAAACTCACTTGTTTCAAAAAATATTCTCTACGCTGTTCTCATAATTCGTTTTATGTTTATTTGTCGGATTTTGATTTGGATTTTGGTACTTGGTAAGAAGAGAAGTAAGATTGTGCAGCAACAAGGCCTGACTAATTAACGGATGACTTTTCTTTTTAAATAAAAGCTTTTTTATGTCCAAAAAGCATAAATAACACTGGTTAACAAAAAAAAAAAAAAAAACAATTTGAAATGGTGTCTAGACACCAAACATTTTTTTTCATAAGAACATTGGTAATTTTTTTTATTATCTGTCATGTTCAATGTTATTTAAGTTCTTTTTGATACTCAAGCACTAGCCAGCCATCATTCATTTGTCTTATCGTTTCACACGTTTTACATTATTTTGATATCCTGATGGAATCGTTCTTTTTGCTCATCACTCATATAGCCGCAATGATCGGGAAAGTTTATCTAGATAGCTAAGTAAAAAATAAATCTTAATACTCATATTAACGTATGACTTATATAAAGTTACTTAAAATAATTTGAATTTTGGTGATAAACTAGAAAAAAAATCAGTACTCCTATATTAAAGTTTCTGACACAAAAACACTTTTTTCGTATAAAAATAATTAATTTAAGGTTGTTGACATGAATTGCTCGGCCTGTTTAAAAATTGATGTTTTTTTACGGCTTTTATTAACTAAATGTTGGGATCAGCCAGGAACTTTTCAAAAATAGGCAATTTAAGTAGAACAAAAAAGGTAGTTAACCATAAAAATTGGGGTTATTTTCGGAATCAGCCTCCATCAAATTATCTTAAAATGTGTTTTGTTTCATGGCACCAAAATCGTGTTGACCAGTGTAATCTGTGTGCTGTGACATTGAAAGTTATTTTTTCTCTGAGCAACACCAAGCAGGTGTCCCTGCAAGTACCTTCTTCGTATCAGGCAATATCCAAACGAAACCGAAGAGTTTGTAATCATATTAATTTTTTCCCTATCTTCCCCACCAACAAAATTACGCTAAACAAAGTTTATGGAAAGTTTCATTTAAGTTGCGAAATCTTTATTATACTGAACAAATCGAAACGTGCCCGTTATGTTAGCTTGTAAAATTGCAAATATGTTAACTAGTAACATCCTAGCGGCTCTAGTGAAAATGAATAATAGAATATTAATGAAAATATTAATAAAATATCAATGAACGCATTAGAACGTGCATTCATCATGTAAATTATTGATTCTAAATTTTTAAAAAATACGAAAATATTTTTATGTCACGTCGGGTTGACAGATAAATGAGCAATGGAAAAAGGCTTATTCTCACATTTACGTTTTCTCCATTTAGGGTATTTTTATATCCATCTTTCACAGCCTCAATGGAATATCTGAAAAAAATGGACAATCATACTTTGTTCTCGTGGAGAGTTTTATACTGCGAAGTCATGCACATAATTATATAAACATATAAACACGTTTATAGAACAAGCACTGTGACAAGGAAAAGAAAATATAGTATGTGTAATAATTCGCAATGAGTATTGGTGATTCATCTGTGTTTCTGCAGAATCCATGTTTAAGATTCAGAATTCGAGCGACCGCATTCATCTGCTATGTCGCTAGTGAATATATATTCAACAAACCGGAAACAGTGAGACCTGGGTTTTTCCAAGACGAGTATTGCAAGTCGGAGATATTTTCTATATCTGTTGAAGATATATTTTCATGAGAAAACAGCGACATAGACTTGTTTGATGCACCATGTAGCCGCTGCTGGGGGAAATAATTAATTTCTTGAACTGGTTGCAACTTTCTTAACTCTATAAAATGACGTCACCAACGTGCCCTGTAATGCAGTGGATATCGGCTCGGAATGAGAAATCGGTGAACCGAGTTCAAATTATAGTTGAATTCGCCGCTTTATCTTACGCTTGAATACCTTTGGGAAATTAATCCGTCGCTTCTCGTTGCATCCATGGGATAAATAGCTGTTATGTCGCCAAGTATAAATGAATAACTCAACAAGAGAATCAGAATATAAGTTGTATTCCGTGGAAAGACGGTTAGTATGTACAGAAGTGATTAGTAATATTTACAATAGAAAGATACAAGAGTAAGATCCGTCGTAAGACGTGTGTATACGTGATTACTTCCGATACGCCACCGGAAGTGTGACTAACTCTTCACTGACTCGCACTGACTCTTCAGTAACTCATTAGAGACGCTCAAGTGACTCTCTACGACTCATTATTTAGTCGTCCCTCCCAGTAAGGGCAACACATGACACATGGTCAGTTTATATCTGGGCTTTCCGGGCTATATGGCCCGGCCAAAAAATGTCTGTCTATTTTTGCCCAGTCGTGCTTCTACCCTTCGGCGGAACCACGACTGGGTTATTGCTCTCTGCTCGGAAGCAGAGAGCGCCCTCTACCCGAAGGCAGAGAGCTGACAGTGTTGTAGAGTCGTCAGTCCAGAGACTCTGTACGACTCTCCTGTAGAGAATCCACCATTGCTATATATAGCAATGGAAACAGTCCATTTGTAGTCAAATAGGAGCGGTGCCCTACCAATAGCAGAACAAATTGGGTTGTATAGCCTTGTTCGGCGACCACAGAAATTAATGACAACTGATTGCGGTAAAACACACTGCCTAGTCAGTCATGTCTATTTCGAGACATGATCGCCCAAGCGATCATTTAACTATCTGACTGAGGCAGCCATTATTTGACCCACGTGTCTTCTACGGAAGGGAGATAATCATCTTGTTATCTCTATATCTTCTGTACATATTGTTAAGTGAAGGAAAATTGCTCTAACCAGTGCTGATTAATACAGTTACAGTGCTTCGGTATTGAGCAGTCATATGAAGTTAAGAAGCGTTTTCTTCCAGGATATTACCCCACGTAATCGTCACATAAACCGCAATGCTTTGCCAACTCGCTTTTGGTCAGGAAGCTCTTGCTCGCTCTCGAGATGCTTTATGGGTTAATGCTTTCTAATCTAAAACATGTTCTGACTTCAAATTACTTGTAAAGAGTTGACAAGCCTTAGAAAACGAATCAATCTATCAGTTCTAGAATGATCTATGACTCTTTGTGGACTTGACAATTCTAATTCTAATTCTTAACAGCTTTTTCCAGCAAAAAAATGGTTTCATAGCTTTAATAATTTCTGAGTTGCATGATTCATCGATTCGTTTTTACGGCTTACCAACCCTTTGTAGATAATTTAGAGACAGAAAATATTCTAGATTGTAAGAATTGATAGAGGATGGAAATAATTGCTTAGTGATACAAGTTGTATTAATTAACACATAACTGGGAGAGAAGAGGTGGATATTTAACATTCTCTATGGTACTTGCGCGTAAGTTAGCATAACCAGCCCAACTGGAATCGGAACTTGGTTATCCGATGAACAACCTTCTTTTATGTTCCGTGTCCCATCAGGATTTAGACGATATGGCTCTCCACATCTTCCTGTTCATCCTAACTTTTAAGGAATTTTGTTTAGTTATATTTCCCAAAACCTTTTCTGCCATCCATTTGCTCAAGTTCATAAAGTATATCATGCGCTGTTTTCTACTCTCCATCTTTTCCCTCTATTCAACCTATGCATATCAGAATCTTCAAGCCCTCCTTCCTCACTACTCGTCCCAGAATAATTAACTGTCTCTTTCTTATTTTAGTATAGATTTCCTTTTCGTTTCTATTTTCTTCAAAACCCAGTCGTTGCTCATATGTTCTGTCCATTGTATCCTCAGCATCCTTCTGTAGAACCAAAGTTTTGTTTATTTGAGTTTCTCTTTCATCTTTGAGGAGATCGTCTAGTATTCACTGCCATACAGAAGGAAATATATCACCTAACAGTTTGATACTCTTTTGCAACGAAATTTTCCTGTTTCTTAATACTTTGCTTAGCTTTTAGAATGAGTCTTTGACCAACTCAGTACGCCTTCGGATATCAGAGTTTCACTTTGCGTCCTCTGTCAGAACACTTCCCAGATATTTAAATGTATCTGCATGTTTGATTTTAAGTATCTTTATAACTGGGCTTCTATTTTTGCTAATGATCATGCATTCATTTCTTGGTTTATGTTTAGTCCTTTCTTCTCGCTTTCCTTTTCTACATTCTGTGGGAGATTTTGTAGCTTCCTTTCCGTGTCTATCAGCATTGAGGGTTGCAATAAAAATTCACTATCATTACATAAACCGCGCATCCAACTTTACACCAACTGATATTTCCAAGCATTCAACTACCTAGATACTATTTAGTCATGACATTGAATAGGTTCTGTGATTGTACAGGAACTGTTGTTCTAACGTAAAGAAGCCATACGTCTCGGAATTCTTTCTGCACCGAAATGATTAATTTTACTATTAATATCTGTAGCAGGAATTAGTTTCCTTTTTTCTCTTCAAAACACAAAAGAAAAACATAGCATGAAAATAAATCTAAGAAAAAAATTCAGTCAAGTGATTGCAAAATGTATTTAAAAGAATAAATATTGAGAGACAATGTCAAGAGAAGGCGAGTAATGACATTACCGTATATCATAAACGAACGGAAATATATTTTTCATGTGTTTCATAACAGAAAAAAGCAGAATTGTATATCGAAAATCCATAATCTGTGAACTCTGGTGTCAAATGTCTACAAAAGACTGATAATGCAAAATGAATGTTTTTATCCTTGTTTTTTTTTTATTATTAGTTTTCTTCGTCGTTATTTTTTCGCTTTAATCGGCCGTAAATAATTTACACAGTCTCATAATAGGACGACACTAACTTCTAAAATGGGTCGCCATTTTTTTCTGTTACGTCTTCTTCAAATCTATTTAGCATTCTTTCTTCACCGTCTTTTCTCAGGATGAGGATGATCTTAGCATTCCAAATCTTGCTGTCCTTTGTAGCTCCATATATTGCTTGATTTAACATATCTTTCCTAATCTCTGTTCTACCAAATATTTACTCAAGCTAGTCAGTTAGTTGCTTTCCTCTGCACGTCTCGCCTTCAGTATGTCCCTTTGAGTGTCTCATTCCCCCACGTCCTTTTTCCTCGGTATGTGTGTGAAAAATTTCAACTGTCGCTTTAATTATAAAATTCTTGTGTGTATCTACTTTCCTTAAAACTTGCTCGTTATCGTGATTTTCTAAACGCAGATTATGTTGCACAAGGCTGAATGTATAGGACACCCAGTGATGATCGAACTCCCTACTCATTTGAAATGGTTCTAGCGAGACAAGCTTGCTAACCATTCACCACCTCGAGGTTCCCAAACGTCCTCGTTGTCACTTGTTCAATTCATGGTATTTTCAGTATAGTTCTATTGAGCGATATTTCTGTTGTCTCTCTCTCTCTCTCTCTCTCTCTCTCTCTGTGTGTGTGTGTGTGTGTGTGTGTGTGTGTGTGTGTGTGTGTGTGTGTGAGCATGTATGTATAGTCATAATGTACGTTATATTTATGGGTAAAAATGCTCAATATCAGAGATAAAGCATATGTAAATATAAAAGTGAGCACTGAGGTCAACTCCGAGTGGCGATTGTCTGTTCCATATTTGAGTGCAATCTTCAAGCCAAGTGCATTGTACAAGAGCTCGACTATTTATGCAGCTAAGCATGAAACAGACTATAGACTGCCAGTTAGAAAACAGGCGCCTAACGGAATCAATCGTCTATCAATGCGAAATATCTTCAAAGGAAAACCCAAATAATATAAAAATTTATATAGAGAGTACTAAAAAAATACTCTTAACAGCGGATTTACCAGCACACCTCTTCATTTAATAATAACAAATACAAAAATAGAACATCTCTATCGAAATATAATTGGTATCTAAAGGAAACAAAAAATAACACCCACAATAAAGTGGAAAATTCTAAAAGAAGTTAAAACATATGTCCTTAAATGAACCATGTTCATTATGCTGATACGAAAAACTATTTATTATTAAATCACTTAAGAATAAAAATCTATTAAATAAACGCAATGAGATAAATGTCATATATAGACATTGCAAATTGTTCACATTAGAAAATCGGTACAATCTAAATGAAACAACATGCATATAAACAACAAATGCTTAAGGAAAAGAATTACTGACGAACTATCAAAATCAATTGAAACAAAAAATTAATAATTTAAAATAATTTTTCTTTTTATAAAAAAAAGCTTTACAACAAATAAATAGATAGAACAAAAATGATGAGAAAAGTAAAAAATACAGCCTTGGTACTAAATGAGAATATCACATCAAAGGCAATAAAACTAAAGGAAGAAGAGAGGAAAAAAGGAAAAATGATAACATTAGGTTAAAGGCAAGTTGATATGTTGACCGTTAAGGAGGGAAAGAAAGAAGGGAGAAGGGTAGGATGAGGGTGGGAAAAAAGAAAAATGAGAAAAATGTTGGTTAGTATGTATTCTTTAAGTCCAAATTGCAAAATGAATATTCGCTCTGATTATTTAAAAGAAACACACATGTAAAATTTATTTCTTCCCACTTACATTTGCAACAAACCAAAGGTTTTTGTTATTTAAATGTAAATCACTGCACAACCAACAACAAACATTGCCTGATGATGAAAATCTATCTCGAAACATAGAAATTTCCGTGTCGCAATATACAATTAATACAGAGCAAATAATTATATTAAGCTCTCTAATATTCATTATACTGAGAACTGTTCATAATAAAATAAACACTGGGGCACTCAAAATAGTAAAACCTTGAATCCTCTACACCTGGAATTATATATATATATATATATATATATATATATATATATATTAGGATCTTGAATATGGCCTCGCTGTTTTCCAACAGATAGCTTTTTGTGTGTAGTTTCAGATGGTAACACATCCATAAGCAAGATTGAAGTTCAGTGTATGTCATTTCGTCGAAGTGTAAACAACTTTATTTTTTATTATACTCAGTAAACTTTTGAATCGTACTGGCTTTATTACCTTGCTTGTGTGTGAAAAGAATGAAAATAAAAGAAATCTGTAGCATATTTGCAGAGTTTGGAAAAAAGTGAAAATACCATAAAAAACAATTGAAGATATTTTTCATTTGTAATTGCGAAGCGCCTAGCAAAGAATAAAAGTGTGTTGTGGTACAGTGGATATCGACTCGGGACGACAAATCAGGCTGCCGAGTTCGAATTCCAGTTGAATTCCTTGCATTTACTTACGCAAAAATACCCTTGGGAAAGGTATTAATCCGTCTCTTCTGTTCAGTGATGGGTTAAATTATAGAAAAGACTAGGTTCTATAGCTTTGGCTGGCAAACAGTCTACCTCAGAAAGTAATGGAAATCTACTGAGGGTTAATCTTCTACCTAGTCAGTCATGTCTCTTTCAAGACAGGAAGTTTTCATTACACCCGAGCAACGCAGAGCTACACTGCTATATATATATATATATATATATATATATATATATATATATATATATATATATAATTCAGATACTTTAATCCAAGTGAAAAAAGCAGGAAGGTAAATTCCAAAAACCCGATCCTAATTAATATTAAAAATGTTATTTTAATATTAAAAAATGATACAGGAAGAGGGCTCCATGTAATAAAATGTTACAGAGCAAATATAAATTTAAAAAGGATTAATTCAATGCTGTTGAATGAATATTTCGATGTGAAAATCCCCACGGGGGATAACACATCACCTCAGCAACCGAAAAATCCTTTCAGAAACTGGAGAAAAATCAGTCTAATTTTTTCTCCAGTTTCTGAAAGGATTTTTTGTTGCTGGGGTGATGTGTTATCCCCCGTGGGGATTTTCACATCGAAATGGTCATTCAACATCATTGAATTAATCCTTTTTTAATTTATATATATATATATATATATATATATATATATATATAAAGGTCACACCGAAACAATAGTACAAGAAAAAATTAGCGAAACCGGTTTTCCTCCCTCTGGATTTGATTTTTGGAGGAGGTTCATCTGGGATACTGCAGAGGAGACACGATTAAATTATTAACTTAAGAGTTCCTATTCCCTATTCTCGCACTCGACTAATTTTCGACGAAAGATGATCTTCTTTTAGAGTATTTTCTCCGCTGCACGTTTACTTTCGTTCTCGAATAAAAACATTTTTTCCCAGTGAAATGTTTATTAGAACCGGTGCACTTATTCTATACGAGGGTTGGCTGAAAAGTTCATATGGTGACCATGTTACTCTCATGGAATGGAATCAAATAAGATTTTATTTTAAAACTAAGAGTATAGCCCGGCGTTGCTCGGGCGTAATGAAAGCTTTAAAACTAATCCGTGGTCCTTCAGCTCAGACTCTTTGGACGTTGGCACGAAAGACTAAAAAGCAATAGTTGTTTCCAGTTAAAGTAGACTGAAAGAAAAATGAATGGATGTAAGTCTAATTTTGATTTCCTGGTATCGATATTAAATACGTTTTTTCGTCGTAAACTGAATTTTGAAGGCTAAATAACTCTTCTGAGTAAATGGTATCAATGGCTGAGACTAAGAACTACAATTATACCAACTTAGAGCCAAACCCGAAGCAAAAACTAAAATAAAAGGGCTGAAACTATTACAGACATACAGGCAGATAAACAGACACACACAAAAACATTTTGCCTTTTATAGATATATATTATCGATTTTCTGCACTATTGTAAGAACTGCAACCTTGAAACTTCTAAATATCGTTTCTTATGTCTTTGTCTATAAGTGTATCAAAATTGATTAAATTAAGGCCACTCGTTCTATAACCCGATTTTTTCGATTATCGATTTTCGATATTTATCGGGGGCACCTCGACACAAAATTTAGCTAAGAACACGCGCAGATGCTTATAGTATAAGTGTAAAATTTCAAGAAATTCGGTTCAGCCGTTTCGGAGTCTGTAGGTAACGGACACACACACACATACACACACAGACAAAGTTTCATTTATAAATAATTTTAGATATAGATGCTGTCTGGATAGTCATATCAGTATTTTTTTTTTATCTAAGGACAGATAAGGGTAAATATAATATACGTGCACTTGTGAATATTATTAACAGAATAACAAGCTTGCCAAACAGAATAAACTTAATCATGCTGGCTCTTTTATTTGGTGAAATAGTATATTCTGAAAAATGGTAAAATCTAAAGTAGAGTCTTTGTCACCATAGCTGGTTCTGAAGCCCGGTTTTAAAATATGCATATTTAGGTGACAATTCCCAGCCTCCATAAAAATTACATTTGCTGCACAAACATTAATGAACAAATCCCGTATCATTCAAAATGGAGACAGAACAGTGTTCACTATATTCTGTTGCGTGGAGCTATATTTGTCTGCATGATTCCATTACCATTAAGAATTTTTTCTCCTGTTTGCTCAATACATCTTTGCTTAACGTTTGTTTAATTTATGTTGTTGTTGTTGTTGTTGTTGGTTGGTGGTGGTGGTTGTGGTGTTGTTGCTGCTGCTGCTGCTGGAGGTGGTGGTGGTGTTTTCACAACAACTTATTGTTTGATATTTTCCAGTTCATTGCTTATGCATTTCCGATTTTCCTTTAGAGGTTTCCAAATGCATTTATTTATTTCTCTTTTCATTTACTTCATTTACTTTCACTTTCACTTTCACTTTCACTTTCATTATTTTCTATTTTCTGGCCAGTAGGGATTTTATCGTTTTGTTGGATTGTTTTATTGCTTCTCTCGGCATTAACCATGTTTTGTTGTTGTTGCGCATTGATCTTCGTTTTTATCCCCTGTTATAGCTATGTTTGTTTTCTACCATTTATTTTTTTTTCTGTTTTTTTTTTTCGAGTAATGAACTGATTTTTCATTAGAATATTATTTATTTCGTGTCTTCTTGTTTATTGCTTCGTGCGAAAAACGTTCATCATTTTGCACGGTCAATTTATTATGTCTTTCGCGAAACGGTTTTCATGATTTCTTCTGAGTTCTGAATTTGATTATGAATTGTTTCGCGTCATTTTCTACCCTGTTTTTCAGTTTGGCGCCCATCTTTATATTCCTGGTTCTTTATTCGCGATTATTTCCTGTTTTACGCATCATGGCCATCCTGTCCCATTTTATTGACTCCTTTTAAGTTACATTCCACTGTTCATTTATGTTTTTGTTTCAACATTTTCAGTTTTTTCTCTTCATTAGTTAAAAGTTTAAGCCACATTAATGTTACAGGTGTAAAACCTAATATTTTCGATGCCATAATTCAGTAAATCTTTTACACTGAAAAATAGTATAACTTTCGTTAATTCGACCAGATCAATACTAGCAGTATAGCCCGGCTTTGCTCGGGTGTAATGAATACTTTAAAACTAATCCATGGTCTTGGAGTTCAGACTCAGTCTAAAGAATATTTGTGTGAAGTTTGGTGAGAATCGGATAAAAATTGTGGATTTGTATAAAGGACATACAGACAGATAAACAGACACACACACAAACATCTTGCCTTTTATATATATATTATCGATTTTCTGCACTATTGTAAGAACTGCAACCTTGAAACTTCTGAATATCGTTTCTTATGTCTTTGTCTATGAGTGTATCAAATTTGATCAAAATCGGACCACTCCTTCTATAACCCGGTTTTTCGATTATCAATTTTCGATATTTATCGGGGATACCTTGACACAAAACCTATCTAAGAAAACTCGCAGACGCTTATAGTACAACTGTGTAAATATTCAAGAAAATCGGTTCAGCCGTTTTGGAGTCCATAGGTAACGGACACACACACACAGACACACACACAGACGCACACACAGACAAAGTTCTATTTATAAATAAGTTTAGATTTAGATATAACTTGGATAATTAGTGACTTCAAAAATTAAATATAAATCCTGATACTAATCAAAATGAACGTTCTTATTTTTAAAAATAACTGGGAGGTGATGCAGTAATGTAAAATATGGTAGCTGGTGTAGTAAGGTAAATTTACTTTATTAATTCGTTTAGCCATTTTGTAAATATAACAGCTATCCTACCCATTATAATAAAACTATTACGTATTTATTTGTGTATATATATATATATATATATATATATATATATATATATATATATATATTTAATCATTTCACCCCGAGCAAGGCGGAAATGCCACTGATGTGCAGGGGGCTACATAAATGTAAAAAGATTAATTAGAAAAGAGTGAGGAGTACAAACTAGTTAGAAAGGAACAAAAGAAAGCTGAGAAAGCAGGTGCTATGACAGATACATAGGTGGAGAGAAAGAGAGGGTTATACAGGGGTGGGGAGAGAGCTAGAGTCCAGTGGTTAGTAGATGAGTATTGACTTAGCATTTAAATTTCTGGAGGTTGTAGCCGTCAGGAAAGCAAGAATACGGGAGCGAGTTCCACAGGCGGGAAGTGCGAGAGAAGAAGCTACAGGAGTAGAATTGTCGTCTGCATTTGGCTAACCTGAGTGTGAATGGGTGGGACCCAGTTGCCAGTCTGGTTGCACGAGTAAACACCTGTTGAGGAGGCATCAGTGACTTAAGTTCGTCTGAGCAGAAGCCATGAAAGTATTTATAGAACAGACAAAGGGAGGCCACACACACACACATATATATATATATATTTTTGGTGCTTATAGAAGCTCTTCAGTGATGTCCTGCCTTCATTACCGATTTCGGGTTTTAAAACATCAAAGCATCTCCGGCAGTAAACCCGACTTTAGGTCCAGAAGTACCAAGCCGGCTCCTTACTTTTGTGCTACATGTCTGGATTTAGTTCTTTCTTTTCGGGAGAATTCGTACTTTTTATTGTTAGCTTTAGCCAATGGCGAGAGTTCATTCTCCAGCCTTCGCCTATTTAATAACAAATCCGAGTTGCACCAGTTTTTTTTTAATCTTTAATCGCGACTACTGTTTCTGGTATGTTTGTCCATTTTTTCTTTCTTCACTAAATTTACCTCTATATTCTGAATTGCTAATACTAATTATATATATATATATATATATATATATATATATATTGATTGATTGATTGATTGATTGTTTAATACTTAGTTTTTGGTCCTAATAGAGTTAGACCAGTACACATTTGTATTAAAAAGTGTTCTATACAATTATATATATGTTCTATACAATTATAAGTATATGTGATTTAAATAGAATTTAAATCTTCTACAAGACAAAACTAACCGAAATAATTGAACCGTGATACTATTTATCTTAAGTCAAAAATAACCTTGATATTCTATAAATACTTTCACGGCTTCTGCTCCGATGAACTTAGATCACTGGTGCCCCCTAAATACGAATTTGAACGAGATACTAGATTAGCAACTAGATCCCACCCTTTTACAGTGAAACCGATAAAATGCAGCCGTAACTTCTACTCCAACAGTTTCTTTCCTCGCACTTCCCAACTGTGGAATTCTCTTCCAAACGATTGCTTCCCCGACGGCTACAATCTCCAGGAGTTTAAATGTAAGGTCAATAGACACCTCCTAACACACTAACCTGCTCCCATTCTATCAAACACTCTTCCCATCTGCCCAACCCTCATCCTCGCTATTCTTACTCATCTGTCACCTTCCTCCTGACATTCTCTATGTCTAACCACTCCTTCTCTTTGCCTTCCCCTATGTAGCCCCATGCGCAATAGTGGCAGTGGAATGCCTTGCTTGGGGTGAGATGATTAAAAAAAAAAAGAACTTTGGAATATTTTTTATTTTTAAACAAGTTATTACGCTACCCAGGTTTCTATCATGGTGGTGTCTTCAGGCGATTTTTAATAACTGATTTTACCTTTTACCGTTTCTTTTTAAGAACGGTCTTGTAACGGTGTTTTATTTGAACGTTCATCTATATATATATCTGTAAATTCAGATCATATTTACGGGGATAGCTATTTCAACATGTCAATTCAAGACATGCATTGTCAACCCCGTTCAATCAAAGAATGCAGAAAAATTTTTTGACGGAAGCAGGGGCTAATAATGGAAGAGGTAGAGAATGTTGGTTACTATAGGGTTAAGCCAAGGTGAACTGTAGTGTCAAATTTCATTTTGGTAGTAGGAGGAATGTAGTTTGACCGCTGGGTTAGCAGAAGTAGATAGGAAGGAAAAGGTTACGAATTACCCAAATTTTACTTTCTAATTTATGTAAAAATAAGTTCTATTGTGTATAACTAGAAGATAATTATTGAAATTTAAATTTATTATGGTGACGACATATTTTAATGATTTCATTACGTTTAATCAAAACTACATTCTGATACTGAAGTTTCAAAACCTTCATTTTTCTGTGAAACGTATTAGGAGAGCATGCCGTGCCTATCAGCTTCCACTTTATTTGTGGATTTAAGCCATTCTCCTTCAATTTCCAGTATTTTCAGGAGAGGGCTGTCTGATACCTTTTTTACCGATATATATATATATATATATATATATATATATATATATATATATATAAAACAATCCTGTCTCGTGCATAGAGAAAAAAGCAATAGCAAGGCAATGTCGACTCAGTTGATTTTTTTACGGCCAGTTTTTAAGATTTACTGCTTCTTATGACAGATCTGAGTGTTTGTTCATTAACAAGGCCTTATTTAATTGCTTTCTAATTAATATGTCGTCTAATAGCAAAACAATATATATACCTTCTCTCTCACTTCGTGTTTCTGGCTTCTTAACAAGCAGTTAACCCGCCTACAGTATCTGAAAAAAAGTTGAATTGTATTTTGGCATTATTGTGTTTCAGAATTTTCACTCGACATCAGGTCAGGTTTTCTGAGTGGTAAGTTAGCTCGATCACTCCTTTTTTTTTCTTCTTATTGTTACTAATTTAAGTAAGGAAATGTATTTTGCTACTTACGTTAATGGTATATTTGTCTCTCCGCATAGAGCAACGGTTCTATTTATGAAAAAAAATATTTATTCCTCAAGTTAAAAAATGAGTCGGCCATTTTCTGTGGGCAGCCAAAGGGGTGTTTATTTCGACCTTACATGGTCTTTTCTGTAAACTTGCTAGGGAAGGTTCTGTAAATTATTTTGTCTTCGAACGATCCTCTCGACTTATACTAAGTTAAAACTTGGTAACTTTTTTTTTATTTGGTTTAGATAGTACCTACTATCGCCCGGTTTTACACTCCACCCTCTTCTTTTGAACAGGGGTAGAGGTGATCGACTTGTTTCTTGTTTAGTTGCAGTGGAATGCCTTCTTTGGGGTAAAATGATTAATATATATATATATATATATATATATTAAAAAAGGATTAATTCAAAGATGTTGAATGGCCATTTCGATATGAAGATCCCCACGGGGGACAACACATCACCTCAGCAACAGAAAAATCCTTTCAGAAACTGGAGAAAAATTAGTCTACTTTTCCTTTTTAAATAGATTGCAAAGAAATTAAAAAATAAAACATAATATATATTTGCTCTGTAATATTTTATTACATGGAGCTCTCTTCCTGTATCATTTTTTAATATTAAAATAAAATTTTTAATATTAATTAGGATCGGTTTTTTGGAATTTACCTTCCTGCTTTTTTCCCTTGGATTGAAGTATCTGAATTAAAATATATATATATATATATATATATATATATATATATATATATATATATATAGTAAAGACCGTTGTATATTTATTTGAATTCATATATAAGCGTCTGTGAATACAAGCATTACGCTAATTTCTCAATTATTTTAATTATTTTTTTAAATGCAAATATAAACAACTTAGTTACCTCCCTTACAATTTCTTCTTTTTTTTTTTGTTTTCTTCTTTTTGTTCCGACCAAGATTTCAGTATCCTATTCCATTTTTAGTTTTCGGTATTAACCTTACACACTTATACATTTCATAAAGAAAGATATTCACACATAAGATTTACTAACTATAATGACCGTAAAAAGCAAGGAACACTAATAACTAACTCAAATCGAGAAAGGTTCACTTCATAATATGCCCGTGAATGCATAACGCATGAAACTTCTAGACGTGCCTAAAACGTAGGATAATTTGTATATAGGGTAGTCTCTATTGTGGTGCATTGGATATCGGCTCGGAACGAGAAATCGGGGAGCCGAGTTCGAATTCCAGCCGAATTCATTGCATTCACTTACGCGCAAATACCCTTGGGAAAGGTATTAATCCGTCTATTCCTTCCAGTTATGGGTTAAATAACAGGACAGATTGGATTCTATAGCCTTGATCGGCAACCAGTCTACCGCAGAAAGCAATGGCAACCTACTGCGGGATAATCTTTTGCCCAGGCAGTCATGTCTCGAAAGAGACATGATCGCCCAAGCGTGTATCACGTATGGCACTTAACTGACTGAGTGTCTACTTTTATCTTACTGAAAAGGTATTTTAGACGAGTCTTGTCGTAAAACAGCGTATAGGAAGAAATTCATGTTTTACGTTAAGATAATGGTAATGATTTTACGATAAGATAATAATAATGATCTTATAAGCTGTTTCGCATTGTGGTGTCATGGGTATCGACTCAGAATGTGAAATCGCAGAGCCTAGTTTGAATCAGAGTCCGATTCTTTGCATTCACTTACGTACAAATACCTTTGGGAAAGGTATTACTCCAGCTCTTCTTCCTGCAAGTATGGCCTGAATAGCAAGACAGGTTGGGTTTTATATCCTTGGTCGCCAACCGGTCTACCGCAAAAAGTAATGGAAACCTACTTTAGAAAAATCTTCTGCCTAGTCATTCATATATCGGAAGAGAGCTAATCGCCTAATCATTAACACGCATGGCAATTAATTGACTGATTATGAGGTAACCTTTGGCATCCAGTTTTCAATTAAAACTTATCACACTTTTAACATACCGGTCGCCTGCTTGACCTAATCCAATCTTTCTTAAATAACCGCAAAATGAAGGTCGTTCTGAATGGGCGTGCCTCTTCATCCTACAGCACGAATGCTGGTGTCCCACAGGGCTCTATCCTGGGCCCGACGCTCTTCCTTATTTTCATCAACGACCTCCCAGATGAGATCAAGTCCCAAGTAAGCATCTACGCAGATGACACTACAATATACTCCCGCACCAGTAAGAAGCCTGTCGTGGCGGACAGACATAAGCTCGCTGCTGACCTTGAACGGGATCTACACTCTGTGATGAACTGGGGCAAGAAGTGGCTTGTCAACTTCAATTCGTCTAAGAACAAGCTGTTGTCTGACAACCATTACAGGCAACCTCTCCTGCCTCCCATAAGCATGGACCAAGTGATTCTCCCGGAGAGCAATACACTACGCATCCTCGGGCTTACCCTGTCCTAAGACCTAAAATGGAACCACTATATTGAATCCATAGCAAAATCTACTGCTAAGAAGATTGGGTCACTATGTCGATCCAGGATGTTTTTTTCCGCCCGAATCCATCCTACATATATACAAGTCAACCATCCGTCCGTGCATGGAGTACTGCTGCCATTTATGGTCAGGCGCCCCTACCGTTCTCCTCAGTGTTCTTGACAGGCTCCAAAGGAGAGTCTGTAATGTGATAGGTACTGATCTGGCGGCTCGACTGCAGCCATTTCCCCACTGTCGAAATGTGGCCTCCCTTTGTCTTTTCTATAAATACTTTCATGGTTTCTGCTCGGACGAACTTAAGTCACTGGTGCCTCCTCAACATGTGTTTACTCGTGCAACCAGAATGACAACTGGGTCCCACCCATTCACAGTTAGGTTAGCCAAATGCAGACAACAATTCTACTGCTGCAGCTTCTTCTCTCGCACTTCACGCTTGTGGAACTCGCTCCCGTATTCTTGCTTTCCTGACGGCTACAACCTCCAGAAATTTAAATGCAAAGTCAATACTCATCTACTAACGACTAGACTCTAGCTCTCTCCCCACCATTATGCATTAGTGAGATAGGACATGACTATTGACCTTACATTTAAATTCTTGGAGATTGTAGCTGTCGGGGAAGCAAGTAAACGGAAGGAAATTTCACAGGCGGGAAGTGCGAGAAAAGAGGCTGATGGAGTAGAATTTGCGTTTACATTTTATTGGTTTCATAGTAAAAGAGTGAGACCTAGTTGCCAATCTTGTGGCTCTAGTAAATTCATATATAGGGGGAACCAGGCAACTAAGTTAATCGGAACAGAAGCCGTAAAAATATTTGTTGAGGAGACATGAGAAAGCCACATTGCACCGGTGAGAAAGTGACTGTATCTGAGCTGCCAAGTCGGGATCGATCACATTACAGATTCTCAATTGGATTTTGTCAAGGACTCCTAGTGGGTAGCAGCTGCACCCGACCTGACATGGCAGCAGGATTCAATGCACGGGTGGATGGTTTCAGACAAAAAAACTTACTGGCCCTACACAGAACTACTTCTTAGCAGCGGATTTAATTATGGATTCTATATAGTCATTCCACTTGAGGTCTGTTGTGAGAGTTAACCCGAGGAGGCGCAGTGTTTTGCTTTCAATGAGACTAGCCTGATCCATGCTAATGGAGGATAGAAGCGATTTATTGTGATGGTTAATAGATAGCAGCTTTGTTTTGGAAGCATTAAAATTCACGAGACATTTCTTACCCCAGTCCACCACGGATTGAAGGTTATTTTTAAGCTCGGCTGTGAGGTTTGCTTTGACTTACCTGTGCTATCACTTTTTGGTTGTTGCTGCTGTTGGTAGTCCTAAGTGTTGCGATTTTTGTTATTTAGCAAAGATCCTTTTTTTGTGATTCTGTAGCGCCAGTTCACAATGTTCAAAGAAGGGTGATCTTTGTCTAGACTAACCGGCTTTGTTCACTCAGAACCTTTCTTTATGATTGATCTTACAAGTCAGTTGTATGCAGCTGGTAATGTAATCGGATTTGGCGCCGCTCCTGACATACATATGAATACCTCTTTTTTTCTAATCATTTCACACCAAGCAAGGTAGTTTTATTGTCACTGGTGCGCAGGGTGTTACATAGGAGGAAAGTGATGAGAAAGAGGGAAAGGTTATAGCGGGGTCTGGAAATGGGTTTGAGAAGGAGGAAAATACTGGTGTGATTAGAGTAGAGTGGACGGAAAAAAGAGCATGAGAAAAGGAATAGGGACAGGTTATAGGGATGTCAGCAAGTGGGTGTGAGAAGGATGAAAATACTGGTGCGATGAGAGGGAAGTGGACGGAAAAAAGAGCATGAGAAAAAGAATAGGGACAGGTTATAGGGATGTCAGGAAGTGGGTGTGAGAAGGATGAGAATACTGGTGCGATGAGAGGGAAGTGGACGGAAAAAAGAGCATGAGAAAAAGAATAGGGACAGGTTATAGTGATGTCAGGAAGTGGGTGTGAGAAGGATGAGAATACTGGTGCGATGAGAGGGAAATGGACGGAAAAAAGAGCATGAGAAAAGGAATAGGGACAGGTTATAGGGATGTCAGGAAGTGGGTGTGAGAAGGATGAGAATACTGGTGCGATGAGAGGGAAATCGACGGAAAAAAGAGCATGAGAAAAGGAATAGGGACAGGTTATAGGGATGTCAGGAAGTTGGTGTGAGAAGGATGAGAATACTGGTGCGATGAGAGGGAAATGGACGGAAAAAAGAGCATGAGAAAAGGAATAGGGACAGGTTATAGGGATGTCAGGAAGTGGGTGTGAGAAGGATGAGAATACTGGTGCGATGAGAGGGAAGTGGACGGAAAAAAGAGTATGAGAAAAGGAAAAGGGACAGGTTATAGGGATGTCAGGAAGTGGGTGTGAGAAGGATGAGAATACTGGTGCGATGAGAGGGAAATGGACGGAAAAAAGAGCATGAGAAAAGGAATAGGGACAGGTTATAGGGATGTCAGGAAGTGGGTGTGAGAAGGATGAGAATACTGGTGCGATGAGAGGGAAGTGGACGGAAAATAGAGCATGAGAAAAAGAATAGGGACAGGTTATAGGGATGTCAGGAAGTGGGTGTGAGAAGGATGAGACTACTGGTGTGATGAGAGGGAAGTGGACGGTACAAAGAGCATGAGAAAAAGAATAGGGACAGGTTATAGGGATGTCAGGAAGTGGGTGTGAGAAGGATGAGAATACTAGTGCGATGAGAGGGAAGTGGACGGAATAAAGAGCATGAGAAAAAGAATAGGGACAGGTTATAGGGATGTCAGGAAGTGGGTGTGAGAAGGATGAGAATACTGGTGTGATGAGAGGGAAGTGGACGGGAAAAAGAGCATGAGAAAAAGAATAGGGACAGGTTATAGGGATGTCAGGAAGTGGGTGTCAGAAGGATGAGAATACTGGTGTGATGAGAGGGAAGTGGACGGGAAAAAGAGCATGAGAAAAAGAATAGGGACAGGTTATAGGGATGTCAGGAAGTGGGTGTGAGAAGGATGAGAATACTGGTGTGATGAGAGGGAAGTGGACGGAAAAAAGAGCATGAGAAAAGGAATAGGGACAGGTTATAGGGATGTCAGGTAGTGGGTGTGAGAAGGATGAGAATACTGGTGTGATGAGAGGGAAGTGGACGGGAAAAAGAGCATGAGAAAAAAAATAGGGACAGGTTATAGGGATGCCATGAAGTGGGTGTGAGAAGGATGAGAATACTGGTGTGATGAGAGGGAAGTGGACGGAAAAAAGAGCATGAGAAAAGGAATAGGGACAGGTTATAGGGATGTCAGGAAGTTGGTGTGAGAAGGATGAGAATACTGGTGTGATGAGATGGAAATGGACGGAAAAAAGAGCATGAGAAAAGGAATAGGGACAGGTTATATGGATGTCAGGAAGTGGGTGTGAGAAGGATGAGAATACTGGTGTGATGAGAGGGAAATAGATGGCAAAAAGAGCATGAGAAAATGAATAGGGACAGGTTATAGGGATGTCAGGAAGTGGGTGTGAGAAGGATGAGAATACTGGTGCGATGAGAAAGAAGTGGACGGAAAAAGAGCATGAGAAAAAGAATAGGGACAGGTTATAGGGATGTCAGGAAGTGGGTGTGAGAAGGATGAGAATACTGGTGTGATGAGAGGGAAGTGGACGGGAAAAAGAGCATGAGAAAAAGAATAGGGACAGGTTATAGGGATGTCAGGAAGTGGGTGTCAGAAGGATGAGAATACTGGTGTGATGAGAGGGAAGTGGACGGGAAAAAGAGCATGAGAAAAAGAATAGGGACAGGTTATAGGGATGTCAGGAAATGGGTGTGAGAAGGATGAGAATACTGGTGTGATGAGTGGGAAGTGGACGGAAAAAAGAGCATGAGAAAAGGAATAGGCACAGGTTATAGGGATGTCAGGAAGTGGGTGTGAGAAGGATGAGATTACTGGTGCGATGAGATGGAAATGGACGGAAAAAAGAGCATGAGAAAAGGAACTGGGACAGGTTATAGGGATGTCATGAAGTGGGTGTGAGAAGGATGAGAATACTGGTGCGATGAGAGGGAAGTGGACGGGAAAAAGAGCATGTGAAAAAGAATAGGGACAGGTTATAGGGATGTCAGGAAGTGGGTGTGAGAAGGATGAGAATACTGGTGTGATGAGAGGGAAGTGGACGGGAAAAAGAGCATGAGAAAAAGAATAGGGACAGGTTATAGGGATGTCAGGAATTGGGTGTGAGAAGGCTGAGATTACTGGTGTGATGAGAGGGAAGTGGACGGAAAAAAGAGAATGAGAAAAGGAATAGGGACAGGTTATAGGGATGTCAGGAAGTGGGTGTAAGAAGGATGAGAATACTGGTGTGATGAGAGGTAAGTGGACGGGAAAAAGAGCATGAGAAAAAGAATAGGGACAGGTTATAGGGATGTCAGGAAGTGGGTGTGAGAAGGATGAGAATACTGGTGTGATGAGAGGGAAGTGGACGGAAAAAAGAGCATGAGAAAAAGAATAGGGACAGGTTATAGGGATGTCAGGAAGTGGGTGTGAGAAGGATGAGAATACTGGTGTGATGAGAGGGAAGTGGACGGAAAAAAGAGCATGAGAAAAGGAATAGGGACAGGTTATAGGGATGTCAGGAAGTGGGTGTGAGAAGGATGAGAATACTGGTGCGATGAGAGGGAAATGGACGGAAAAAAGAGCATGAGAAAAGGAATAGGGACAGGTTATAGGGATGTCAGGAAGTGGGTGTGAGAAGGATGAGAATACTGGTGTGATGAGAGGGTAGTGGACGGAAAAAAGAGCAAGAGAAAAAGAATAGGGAGAGGTTATAGGGATGTCAGGAAGTGGGTGTGAGAAGGATGAGAATACTGGTGTGATGAGAGGGAAGTGGACGGAAAAAAGAGCATGAGAAAAGGAATAGGGACAGGTTATAGGGATGTCAGGAAGTGGGTGTGAGAAGGATGAGAATACTGGTGTGATGAGAGGGAAATGGACGGAAAAAAGAGCATGAGAAAAGGAATAGGGACAGGTTATAGGGATGTCAGGAAGTGGGTGTGAGAAGGATGAGAATACTGGTGTGATGAGAGGGAAATGGACGGAAAAAAGAGCATGAGAAAAGGAATAGGGACAGGTTATAGGGATGTCAGGAAGTGGGTGTGAGAAGGATGAGAATACTGGTACGATGAGAGGGAAGTGGACGGAAAAAGAGCATGAGAAAAAGAATAGGGACAGGTTATAGGGATGTCAGGAAGTGGGTGTGAGAAGGATGAGAATACTGGTGCGATGAGAGGGAAGTGGACGGAAAAAGAGCATGAGAAAAGGAAAAGGGACAGGTTATAGGGATGTCAGGAAGTGGGTGTGAGAAGGATGAGAATACTGGTGCGATGAGATGGAAATGGACGGAAAAAAGAGCATGAGAAAAGGAATAGGGACAGGTTATAGGGATGTCAGGAAGTGGGTGTGAGAAGGATGAGAATACTGGTGCGATGAGAAAGAAGTGGACGGAAAAAAGAGCATGAGAGAAAGGATAGGGACAGGTTATTATGGAGGTCAGGAAGTGGGTAAGAGAAGGATGAAAATACTTGTGTGATGAGAAGAGGGTGAACGAAGAAAAATGCATGAGAGAGAGGATAGGGACAGTTTTTAGGATGTGTCAGGAAGTGCGTAATAGAAGAATGAGAAACTGGTGTGATGAGAGTGGAGTGGACGGAGAATAAGGCACGAGAGTAAGGATAGGTACAGGTTATTATGGAAGTCAGGAAGTGGGTAAGCGAAGGATGAGAATACTGGTGTGATGAGAGTGAAGTTGACCTCCGGAGGGAAAACAGGATCGTTGTTTTATAGCTGTAGTTTTATTTGGAATGTGGTATGGGTTACTTAAATCAGTAATGCTGAACTATGGGTCGCGACCCACTGGTGGGTCGCAAGCGGAATGTTAGTCGGTCGTAAAAACTTACACTGAAATTGCGCATTAGCTTTGATTAAACGCTCTCCGTTGAGATATTTCAAGACCCTTTCATTCAGTCAATTAAGCGCCATACGTGATACACGATTTGTCGATCATGTCTCGAAAGAGTCATGACTGACTGAGCAGAAGATTATCCCGCAGTAGGCGGTCATTGCTTTCTGCGGTAGACTGGTTGCTGAACAAGGCGATAGAACCCAATCTGTCCTAGTATTTAACCCATAACTAGAGGGAAGAGACGGATTAATACCTTTCCCAAGGATATTTGTGCGTAAGTGAATGCAACGAATTCAACTGGAATTCGAACTCGGTACCCCGATTTGTCGTTCCGAGTCGATATCCACAGTACCACAATGCACATCCTTTCATTACCTGGCCGTTTTGTTGTATCAAGTAGTGTGTGTCTACACGCTAAGCGGGCAAACGTAATCTCGCTGCTGATCTTGAAAGGGATCAACACTCTGAGGTGAAATGGGGTAAGAAGTGGCTCGTAAATTTCAATGCGTTTAAGAGCAAAATTCTAACGGACAAGCTGCTCTCTGTCAATCATCACAGGCAACCTCTCCCGCCTCTCATAAGCATGGACCAAGCGAGTCTCCCAGAGAGCAATACCCTGCGCCTACTCGGCCTTAACTTCTCTTCTGATCTCAAGTCGAACTACTACATTGAGTCAATATCTAAATCCACTGCTAGGAAGGTTGGGTCACTGTGTCGGGCCAGGATGTTTTTACCACCTGAAACCATCCTGCATATATACAAATCAACCATTCGTTTGTGCATGGAGTACTGCTGCCATATATGGTCTGGTGCCCCCGTTGTTCATCTCCGTGTTCTTGAGAGGCTCCAAAAGAGAATCAATAATGTGATAGGTGCTGACTTGGCAGCTTGACTACAGCCACTTTCCCACCGATGAGATGTGGTTTCCCTGAGTCTGTTTTATAAATACTTCCTTGGCCTCTGTTCCAAAGAACTTAAGTCACTGGTGCCACCGCAACAGGTGTTTACTCGTGCAACCAGACTGGCAACTGGGTCTCACTCATTCACAGTGAGATCAACCAAATGCAGACGACAATTCTACGCCTTCAATTTCTTTTCTCGCACTTCCCACCTGTGGAACTCGCTTCCTTATTCTTGCATTCCTGTCGTTTACAACCCCCAGGAAATTAAATGCAAGGTCAATACTCATCCCTTAACTACTTGACCCTTATTCTTTCCACACCACCCTGTATAACCTTTCCTTTCTCTCCACCATTGCAACTGTCATCACACCTGTATTCCCATCTTTCTCTTGCTCCTTTCTAACTGGTCCGTCCTTCTCTTCAATCTCCTAATCTTTTTCTCTTATATAGTCCCCTGCACATCAGTGGCGTTACCGCCTTGCTCAGGGTGATATGATTTTTTAAAAAAAGTCGGTTTGGCGAGCTAAATAAATCAGGATTGGTCATGATCTCGATTTAATCATATAACCAATTTTCACCTATTCATACAGTACTTTAGCTATAGCAACAGTTTTATCAGTTGATTGAAGAATTTTAACTTTTGATTATATATATCTATGTTTATTTCTTATATTTCCAGGTATCCTTTGATTATATGTAGATATAATGCGCTCTCTCTAAGCCTATGCTATCTCTATCAAAAGTTAACATTCTTTGACAAAAGGTTAGATATCTACTTAAAAATGGTATCTAGAAATAAAGTAAAAACTATAGCCATCGATAATTAAAAGTTAAAATCTTTTTCCCAGTAAATTTGGGTAGGTCGCCATAAGCTGTAATCATGAATATTTGGTCGTGATTCAAAAAGATTTGAAACTCTTGGACTAAAAAATAAATGCCCATCTTTAAACAGCTGATTTTCTAAATGCGCAAGGTACAGTGTTAGGGATGTGCGCTGTGGTGCAGTGGATATTGGCTCGGAACGACAAATCGGGGAGCCGAGTTCGAATTCCAGTTAAATTCGTTGCATTTACTGACGCGTAAATACCCTTGGGAAAGGTATTAATCCGTTTTTCCTCCAGTTATGGGTTAAATAACAGGTAGATTGGGTTCTATAGCCTTGTTTGGCAACCAGTCTACCGCAGAAAGCCATGGCAACCTACTGCGGGATAATCTTCTGCCCAGTCAGTCATGTCTCTTTCGTGAAAAGATCGCCCAAATCGTGTCTCACGTATGGCACTGACTGACTGGTAGTCTTAGAAATGTTTACCAAATTTGCCGGACTATTGGCTTGCGGGTTTTTTCCCCAAAAATTATCCTGCGTTCAAAACAGCAGTATCATGTATGAAAAGTACATGAAAGCCACGAATAGAGTGTTGTTAACAAGAACTCAGTGCTAAACTCTGAAAATAGGAACGTGAAAAAACCATGACATCAATAAAAATGTCCCCGAATAGTTCACTCGGAAAAAAGAAATTAAAAAATATATGGAATTGCACAATATTATGTTGCCTGGTTCGTGGAGATATTACATTTTATAAAGATATTTGCTTTGTCTAGTATATTGCTACTAGTTTTGTGTGTGTTTTTGTTGATATACAGGGGTTGGAATTTGCTTTTCTGCATATATGGTAAAGGACTTTTTATACCAAAAAATACTGTATTTCTTTTATTTTGCCTATTATAATATATACGATTGTTCACTGACGCCAGTAGGTTTTTTGAGTTTGAGTTTTGTTTTATGGTATATCAACCACTATGGGTTATTTAATGTCATAAGGTAGGGTTTTAAGGTGTGTTTTTTTTTAATTTTCGGTTAAACTGAGAAGATTTTAATGAAAAATTCGTTTTTTTTTTTAGAAAACTAAAGATGTCTTCTATTTTATATTCAGAAATGTATTGCTCGTAATAATCTTTTCCTTTAAAAATGTATTATGGCAATATTTTTTATCAAAAAATGCGTGATGTTAATAATTATTTTCTTCTTCAAAAATGCATTGTTGGTAATATTTTTACTTCAGACAGGTATATTTTTCTATAAAAGTTTATATATATATATATATATATATATATATATATATATATATTTCTATAAAAGTTTATTTTTATACTTTCATAGTGTTTTGACCCCAGTTTGGGGGTTAACTATTTGCCCGTAGCTGGGACCCTAACAGGTGCTAGCGCTCCGGGTGAGAGTCAACCTGGGAACAACAGCAATTAAGAGGTGGTCCCATGCTCCTCACAACTCCCTAATCAGAAGCCATGCTGCCGGATGCAGTTTACCGTCATACCCAGAACCAGTAGATTTTTGTAGCTAATATACATTTAATGTATGTGTAGATGTTTCTTCCTGAAAAATAGTAAAATATTTCAATAAATGCATGATGAAATGTACTAAAATTCTTCTTTTCTAAAAATATTTCCTGGTAATTAAAACCTTAGCTTAGTTCTATTAAAAGTGCCATTAGTATAACTTGTGTCAATACTGGCTAATCATGGTTAGTGGGAAGGTCACATAAAGGTATGGTTATAATTTTGATTTTTTGCCCATTGTTTTTCCTAAATATTCAATGTGAATGTCTGGGTGCGTCCAATGCATAGGCGCGTTCAATAGCTCAGCTAAAATGGCAAATAGATTACGAATCTTATTTCTCACTTGTCGCACATTTGATGAGATTTTAAATGTTTCGGTACTGAAGTCCTCTTCTGGCATATAAGATTTTGTAGTCCGATAAAGTTCCTTCATTCAGATCAAAGCATTCATTGGTTTTTTAATAGAAGTTTATTTCTAATAGATGAGAAGAGGTCATAACTAAATAGGTATAATAAATTCCTATAAGGAAGGTAAACAATTTTCTGGACTTGTTTGATGATACGCATCCCTTATCAGACCAGAAAGCATACTTGGTCATGATAAAATGATGAGAGACTAGGTAATATTATTTCCTTATTCGATCGAGATATCTGGTAGGTACATTTGGGACATATAACGCCAACTACAACAGTCCTGCATCGAGGTCGGGAGCTCATTAGGATGAAATTCTTTGTTATAGCATAGCTGGTCACTGTAGATGTTTGCTGGGAGACCAAATCATCTTCGTCCATAGGTTTTTGCTCACGAAATAGATCATTCACAATGTTGTTTTACTCTACAGCATCAATAAAGATTCGACTCCTGCTATATATATATTATTTTGTTCCTGTAAATGTTGCAAGGAATATCAATGAATAATTGTTCAGCTGCCGCTAGTATGTTATGTCTAAGCAAATGATTTCTAGGTCATGATATATATATATATATATCCGAGTGAATAAGGAAAGAAGAAAAATTTACAACGTCCAAAACATTAATTTAAAACAGTGCTCGATATATAATATAGAGCTGTGAATATTTATTATAGAACATGTACAATTAATGTGAATATTTATTATATGTTATATTTTAGAACATGTACAATTTATACAGATGATGTGCGTTGTGGTGCAGTGGATATCGTCTCGGAACGAGAAATCAGGGAGCCGAGTTCGAATTCCAGTTGATTTCATTGCATTCACTTACGTGTAAATACCCTTGGGAAATGTATTAATCCGTCCCTTCCTTCCAGTTATGGGTTAAATAACAGGACAGAATGGGTTCTATAGTCTTGGCTGGCAACCAGTCTACCGCAGAAATCGATGGCAACCTACTGCGGGATAATCTTCTGCCCAGTCAGTCATGTCTCGAAAGAGACATGATCGCCCAAGCGTGTTTCTCGTATGGCACTTAACTGACTGACTGACAATTTATATATATATATATATATATATATATATATATATCCACTACAAATTGTACATTTTGTTTTTGTCTTCAAGAAAAAATTTAAATCATTAAATGCATGAATAGCAAAACCTTTAAACCAGAGGCATGAAACTACAGTAAACTGCAAACACATTAAAGAACTAAACTTACAATCATGTTAAAAAATACTGCAAAAGCCAAAACTAGGGTCCCCTAGAGACGATAAACCTTTATAGTACTAACAACACTCTTACATCAAATTTTACCTATTTACACCACCAAGTTTAATCTAATTAAAAGTTTTACAGAAAAAAGTGATTTCCTAAATTCAAAATTAAGGTTAAATATACAAAATCCGATTCATTATAAAAACTGTGCTTAAATACAAAAATATTCTATAGTTGTACAAATAAACTTTAAAAATAGGTCCAATCCCATCCTTTCCCACCCTTCACACCTCCTTACTCTCCCCCTCTAATAAACCCAAAGAATAAAGGCTAGCCAGGCGGCCATAAAACTATACCCCATTTTCTAATGTTAAATCTGTCTACAAAATTTCCGAAACTTTCATGAATCAACTATATCCCCTACCTACCCCACTTTCTTCAAAATTCTAACGGACAATTTACATGACATATTCTCTTATCGCTAAACCCCGCCAACATCCCACACACAACTTGGCAAATATAAAGAAAAGAGGTCTTCCATTTCTTTCCACACCACCTGATGAGACATTGTAAGTCCAATGTCGAAACAAAATGTACAATTTGTAGTGTATATATATAAAAAAATTGTACATGCTCTAATATATATATATATATATATATATATATATATATATATACGTTGACAGATGAAACAATTACGTTCGTCTGTTGTTCCAATTGTTGTTACAGGTAGTAATCGTTGGTTGCACCTGATTAAGTTTCATTTGATTTTTCAACCTGATGACGTTTCATTTGATTTTTCAGACTACGTTACTTTTTGATTGTCTTACCACATTCCAGATTATTCTTTTTAACAGGATACTCTACTGTTTTATTGTCATTTGGGAATTAATGTGTAATAATCATCTAATATCACAGCTAATTAGTGTCGCTAGATACATCCACCTGCTTCAGACTGCGATCGAAATTCGACCGATTTGGTGTCAGTCTGAGTTGTTCCATCTGGAGGTATTGGACACGCTGTTTATCAGGTCCAGGCAGCCCTCACTTTGTAAACAAAAATTGTGTTTGCTTGGGCTTGCTCTGCTGGGTTTCTAGCATCTTTAGATGTAATAACTTTTATTAGATATCAAAAGAATTTTTTCTCCCCCTTCCGTTCATTCATTTCACCCATAAAAGATATTCTTTCTTCATAATTTTTCCCCGTTTCCAGTTGTGAAGAGAGGGGTCTAAATCGGTCGACTGGTGTTTTTATTTTAATATTTGGCACTGCCGATTATAATAATTTTATTTTTGTCTTTAACAGCATAATAAATTTTGTACAATTAAAAATGTATTCAAATATATATATATATATGTGTGTGTGTGTGTGTGTGTGTGTGTGTGTGTGTGTGTGTGTGTGTGTGTGTGTACAATGTGGCTATTACACTGCTTATAACGAAAAAAGAGTGGAATTTTAAATAAAAATGGAAACCCTAAGTGATCGTTTATAAAATATAGAAGTATTAGGGGATAAGAACAACTACAAATTAATCGACGCCAACATCGACAAAAATATATAAAAAAATAAGAAACGGCTCAACATACAATAAGATAATAATAAGAAAAGAAAAATTTCCTATTAAATTTTATACCAAAAACTTGCAGCTTTTACAAACTACCAAAAAGTTCACAAAATCAAGTGAAATAAAAACAATTAAAAAACACAAAAAGTTAAATGCATTACCATACCAGCTCCCAGTGACCATATATTCAAACCCATAGTAGCAGAACTAGCCTGTCAAACTAGGCGGTTCAGGAAATTACTAGATTCAAAACTACAACCGTTCACGAAGCAAAATAAAAGTTACTTCAGAGATTATATTCACTTCCGTACCGCAAAAAATAGATCCGGGAACACTGATGGCATTTGACATGAGTAGCATATACAGCAACTTAACCCATGGATTAGGTAAATAGGCAATACCATTCTGGATTGAAAAACATCCAGAAACATAGCACCCCAGATTCACCAAAGAATTCAACATCGATAGTATAAGCTTAATTTGTAACAATAACACCTTTGAATTTGATAACAAAAACTATATCCAAACCCTAGGTACTACAATGGGAACAAAAATAGCACCAATATATGTCACGTTAACATTAGCTTATCTAGAAGAAAACCTATATGAAAGGATAAAACAAATCTATGGGGATAAAATGAAAACCCACTTCATTAAATCATGGAAACAATACTTAGATGATTGCTTCATTTTCTGGAAATCCTCATGGGCCGATATTAACCAATTTCACACTCTACTCCACAACTTACACCCGAAAATCAAATGTGATGCAGTGGATATTGGCTCGGAACAAGAAATCGGGGAGCCGAGTTAGAATTTCAGTTAAATTCGTTACATGCACATACGCGCAAATATCCTTGGAAAATATTTATTCACTGTTTCGCCCTCCAGCTGTGGGTTAAATAGCAGGACAAATTGGGTTCTATAGCCTTGGTTGACAACCAGTTTACCGCAGAAAGTAATGAAAACCCACTGCGGGAAAATCTTCTTCCCAATCAGTCATGTCTCTTTCGAGACATGATCGCCCAAGCGTGTATCACGTATGACACTTTACTTATTGACTTGGTTGGCATCTAGGCTCTACATATTTATTGTTCAAATAGCTAAATGCAACTGTCACTTCTACTCTAACAGTTTCTTTTCTCGTACTTTCCAACTGTGGAACTAACTTCTCTTTTTTATTTGCTTCCCTGAAAACTGCAATCTTCTAAAACTTAAGTGCAGCATCAATCATCATCTCCCATTTCATCTTCTCTCAGTCCTCCCTATGTTCATTTTTTTTTCTTTCACTTTCACTTCCTGTAACCCCCTGCGACATTCCCGGTTTGCTTGGAGTGAAATGATTAAAACAAAATTATAAATCTAATGCATTTTACATTTTTAGAATTTTGTATCTTTCTTTGCATTGAGTAGTATTTAATATCGATAAAACGATAAATATTTTTATGACAAAAGACAAAATGGGGGTGGTCCTGAGTATAACAATAAGCTGCATCAGGAAAACAAGGCCTCTGATTGTGAGGAGTGTTACGAGGATGCATTTGTGGCGCAGTGGATATCGGCTCGGAACGAGAAATCAGGGAGCCGAGTTCGAATTCCAGTTGAATTCCTTGCATTCACTTACGCGCAAATACCCTTGGGAAAAGTATTAATCCGTCTATTCCTTCCAATTATGGGTTAAATAACAGGACAGATTGGGTTCTATAGACTTGGTCGTCAACCAGTCTACCGCAGAAAGCAATGGCAACCTACTGCGGGATAATCTTCTGCCCAGTCAGTCATGTCTCGAAAGAGACATGATCGCCCAAGCGTGTATCACGTATGGCACTTAACTAACTAACTGAAGGGATTCTATTGAGTCCTACTTGTTATTACAAAAATAAGGAAATCAGACAAAGAACGTTTGGAAGATGCTAGAATGTCTGAAAGTTCGAGTAAAATCGAAAGAATTCTAAAGGATTCTAGAATATGCAAATTAGATATTAGCCCCTATAAACATAAGTTTTGGGAAGAGAGTAGTTAGTTGTTAGTTGTTAACATGATGTGCTGGCATTATCAAATCCGGTCCGATTCGTAGATCTATGCATCCAGCCGAAAAACTCTCTAAGAAACGTTGCCGACCAACTAAAACCTGAAAAAGAACCTCATGGAACTTAAAAGATAAATAGATATTTTTGACTCTTCCATTGACCAAACTAATAATTATTCTTTATATACACATTTGTGGATTTCCTAAAAGTATAGCACTTAAACTTCTTCGCTATCTTAACTGGATAAAGATATTTGAGACTTTACTTCCCCTTCCTAAAACTTACCCCTCACTCTGCCAGTAGTAAACTCTGTTTTCTGTTTTGAATGCAAAAAATGTTTAATTTTGTATACATATCATTTTGTGTTTGTCGTAAATTAAATATTTGTTTGTGATTTAACTTTGAGTTTTGGTTAATCAATTTTTTTTGTTACACTTAACACGTAACAGGACCATGGAACCATCTCTTAATTGCTGCTCCCAGGTCCAACTTCACCTGGAATGGTAGCACATGTTAGGGTCCCAGCTATGGGCAAACAGTTAACCCTGAAACTGGGGCTCAAAACACTATGAAAGTATAAAAGTACACTTTTATAGAAAAATACATTGTTTAAAGAAAAAAATAATTGCCAAAATACATTTTGAAGGAAAAAACTTGTCAGCAGTACATTTTCATATAAAATTAAAAGACATCTTCAGTTTTTTAAAATAAAATAAAATCAAAATTTTCATAAAAATCTCATTACATAAACCTTCTCATTATAACTGAGATTAACAAATTACACTTTTAGAGAAAAATACATACATTGCTTAAAGAAAAAAATAATTGCCAAAATACACTTTTGAAGGAAAAAAACTTGTCAGCAGTATATTTTCATATAAAATTAAGACATCTTCAGTTTTCTAAAATAAAATAAAATAAAATAAAAATCTGACTAAATCAACCGTCTCACTATAACTGAACATAAAAAAAATACCTTACCACTCTAGCTTTTTGGTATTAAATAACCCACAGAGGTGTTGATATGCCGTTAAAAAAAACTCAAACTTAAACGAAATATGGAGGAAAAGCAAAGTACACATTTTCGTCGACTAATGCTCCTTTATACCTGAAAGAAAAAACTAAAACGTTGTACAAATAGCAAAAACAGAACTAAATAAAAAAATGCTGTTGTTGAAAGCATAATTAGTAACAGGTTCGCTAGGGTTGAATTATGAAGGTGTCGGAAGGTAATAGAAAAAAATTCACAGACATGTAATTGATTTAATCTATGGAGAAATATCTAAATATTGTCTTTGAAATTCAGACTAGAAACTTTTGTTCAGTCCCAGTACTTGTAGTTCTAAACTCAATATTTCACTTCCTGCTAAATCAAGCCTTTCATTTGCCACTCCGAATACTCTAAAGAATGTTTAGTTTTCTCGAACACGAACTATAAAAAAAAACAGAACTTGAAAAAATAAAAAATAAAAAAAAAATGATTCAATCGATTCTCTTGTGAACGAATTGTTTTATTGATTATAATTTTCAAGTCCAATAGAGAATACTCAATCAGCTTACTGGGAAATAAAAAGAAAGAGGCCAAATCAATGAAAGCCGATTAAAACAAGAGCTAATTTAGAGGCATTTTCAAATTAACAGGCTCGGAAGGAAAACATCACGCAAAGGCTGTGGCTAAATTGGCAAAGGTATAATCTCTTTTCGATAAACTGTGAAATGGAGTTTATTTATTTTCATTTTATTTGTTACCTTTAAGAGATTTGGAAGATTTATCCGTGTTAAAGCTAAAAGCAATTCGTAAAATTTAAAAGAATGATTAAACTCTATTTCAAACATATTTGTCATGACCAGAGAATTCAATATTTACTAATTGTGCTTATGTCACTCTCTGCGAGAACTGCACAAAAAATAAATCCGAGATTTTTACAATAGGATTTTAACAGACTTGTAGTTGTAATTATCACATTTTATTCATGTTAGAGACAGTGTTCGCTATCCCATAATAGCAAACTTCTGATCAGAACTCTGACAACCTGAACGAAGCTGTGGGTATTAGATTCTCAGAAGCCTAAAATTTTAACAGTAATGCATTGTCTTTCTTTATGTTTTGATACAAGACCAAAAAAGCATCACAACGCTGATATAGGCTGGCAATATTTAGCTTCCATAGGGCGATGGCTGGTAATAATTTGAGAATATTTTGCAAATGAAGATAGAATACTACAATGAGCACATACTGCCTGTTGTGCAGAACATATTTCGCTTATCTTTTAATATACTTTCTGTTGAAAATTCCGGGATAGAAACCGCACAAAATAATGAACAACAAAACAGATATTGTAATAGCAAAGTAGGTTTCTTCGTGAGGCCAGGTAGCACGTTGCGATGAAATTTTGGGCAAATGTGTGATATGCATTTCCTCTCTATATCTCCCAGATAGAAACGAAATTACGACTACTGTCTTTCATAAAAGAAAGATGAGTAAAAGTGAAAACTGTCCGTCGTTGGCCCGCTGTAATATAGAGCTGAGATATGGAGAATTTAAGCCAAAGATCACATAAAAAGAAATATTACCATTAGTCTTTGACATCATGCACGAATTATTGTCCGTCGTTGGCCCACTCTAATACAGAGCTGAGATATGGAGAATTTAAGCCAAAGATCACATAAAAAGAAATATTACCATTAGTCTTTGACATCATGCACGAATTATTGTCCGTCGTTGGTCCACTCTAATATAGAGCTGAGATATGGAGGATTTAAGCCAAAGATCACATAAAAAGAAATATTACCATTAGTCTTTGACATCATGCACGAATTATTGTCCGTCGTTGGCCCACTCTAATATAGAGCTGAGATATGGAGAATTTAAGCCAAATATCACATGAAAAGAAATATTACCATTAGTCTTTGACATCATGCACGAATTATTGTCCGTCGTTGGCCCACTCTAATATAGAGCTGAGATATGGAGAATTTAAGCCAAAGATGACATAAAATTGCACATTACCATTAGTCTTTGACATCATGCACGAATTCCAGCTTAACTAAAATACAATTATTCTACGGAAAGACGCCCATCATATATTATTACGTTGTAAATAAAAATATTTAGCTTCCATAGGGCGATGGCTGGTAATAATTTGAGAATATTTTGCAAATGAAGATAGAATACTACAATGAGCACATACTGCCTGTTGTGCAGAACGTATTTCGCTTATCTTTTAATATACTTTCTGTTGAAAATTCCGGGATAGAAACCGCACAAAATAATGAACAACAAAACAGATATTGTAATAGTAAAGTAGGTTATATTGAACGTAATATACAAACTTGAACGCAGGTTAATATATCCAGGAATACTATTAGTAAGAAAGAAATATATACAAGTCTTGAAGTAAAGTTGTTGGAAATAGTATATCCGTGTATATTATTCTAGTTGAGTGGAGCTCAGAGCTAGTCTGACTTCTGACGAGGTAGTCTCTGGGTAACATCGGTATCTCTCGGTAACTTACCTATCAGTTCCGGTACTCTCCGATAACTCCCACGGATCTCTACGATTACTCTCTACTCTATGTGGCAGAAGTATATGTCTACTCAGTCAAGTCCATTATCATATACAAAAATGAGATCCCACAACACTTTCCTACTAACGCTGATGTTTTTCAGGCTCTATACGGTCGTATGCGGTTTTAATTTTCATTGACGACATAGTTAGTTTTCAATTTGGCATCTATGCTAACCACACAACCATTTACTTCTGCCTCGATAGTAAGGCTGATTATTCCGACAAAGTCAAAAATGGCCGTTCTTGTCCAAAATGACTTCAAGGCCGTCGTTAACTGAGGCAAAAGATGGCTTCTTACTTTTAACGCCTCTAAAACTAAAATTCTCTTGATTAATCATCTGAGAGATCCTTTTCTGCCCTCCATCAGCATGGCTGATGTTAACCTTACTTGCCTTAATTATGGTTAACGTCCTCAGCAAATATGAAGCGGGAAGATTATACTGAGTCCATTGCTAGGTATACTGCAAAAGAAGTTGGTTCACTGTGTCGTACGAGACAATTTTCCCCGCCAGAATTTATTTTACATATCTATAAGTGTACCATTCGTCCATGTTTATTAAATTGCTGCGACATAAGGTACGGTGCTCCTGTTATTTACCTTAAAACTCCTTGATAAGATCTAAAGAAGTATCAGCGATATTATTGCTCCTAATCTGGTGGCCGCGTTTCACTCACTTGCACACCTCCGTAAGTTTGCCGGTCTGTGCTTTCATGGTAACTGATTGTATTAACTTAAGCGCAATAATTTACGTCGGGGTCTTATCCATTTACAGTTGAGTTGGCAGTATGTAACCGTAAATTCTCTGCTAACTGTTCATTTTTTCGCACCTCTCTTTTGTGGAAATCCCTTCTAGTTCCTTGCTTTTCAGCGAAATTTAATCTTTAAAAATTCAAATGTAAAGTCAATCGTTATTTACTGTCTTTCTGGTTACTCGTAATTTAATATATAGAATATTGACGTTATATTCATTTCCGGTGTTTGAAGATTCAACAGTATATTCCACCCTTGCGTTTGGAGTTTCAAGGCCAGGTTGAAAATTGTGGAAGCTGCAGAAGTATTCACCATCGTGAAAGATTTATTTATTTATCTATTGTTGTGGGAGAGTTACCCACTTAATAATATACTCTTTATTTCCTATATTAACCGAGAGTTAATTACTCTCGAGGATGTGTGCAGGAGTGAGAGAGACTCTCATGAGGAGTGAGCAAGGGCAACAGAGACTGTGCTTCTCAGTACGACTTCAGTTCAGCGCAAGCTATTATTACTTTCCTCTTTATATCTCTTCGTATCTCTTCTTGACGTAATATATGTTCTTGAACCTACCACCTTGTTGACTTATTATTTTATGGTCCCATACCCGGTCCATATCAACTGGCGACGAAGATTCGAACAATTCACGCGGACAGGAAAATACGTTTTTTTAAGTCAGTCTCCATATCAACGAGCGACAAAGATATAGGAATTCACGCAAGAAAAGAAAACCTTTTCTCTGTTACGACTATCGCCACATATCAACTAGTAAATACATAAATTGTGAACATCAACGGTTGAACGTGGATTTCAAGTACCAAGGATTGACCCCCCCCACTCACAAATAATCGGTCAAAAAAACGTGAAGCATCAAGAAAGGAAAATATTTACTCCATCTAAAATAACCTGCAACTAATAAAGAAAAAGAGAAGTTAGTGTTTATTTTTCGTGTTTACAAAAATCTGGCCGTGTTGAGTTTGAAAAAAAATGGAAGACTTACGAAAAATGATAATTCAACTAATGAAAACTCAGTTGGAACCACAACAAAAAATCGACGATCAATTACAACAACAACAATTAGAGATACATAAACAACAGATGGATTTGCAAGAACAATTCTTTAAACGGACCGAGGAACGACAAAATAAAATTGAAGAGTTACTTTTTAAATCATTAAAATACAAACAAACTGAGAACGATACTGCTTTTTCTCAAAGTGCTATCTGGAGCACTACGGAAATATTTGATTATGTACCGGAAGACGAATAAAACTTTGACGCTTATTATAGGCGGTACGAGGATTTATTTAACGTCGACTGTAATAATTAGCCAAATTCTAAGAAAGTGGGGTTATTACTAAGGAAGTTAGGCACAGCAGAGCACAGCAAGTTTGTTGATTTTATTCTCCCCAGAAAAACGACAGACTTGGAATTCTCAGAAACAGTCAAGCTACTCTCAGAATTATTTGGGATGAACACATCACTTTTTCATAAAAGATGGAAATGCCTTGATTTATTCAAAGAAGATCAGCAGGACTATTTAACATTTGCAGCTACGGTAAATAAATACGTTAACGATTTCAAACTAACGGAATTATCTGCTGATGACTTTAAATGCCTAATTTTTACTCAAGGTCTGGTCTCAGCCGGAGACGCGGAAGTTAGACGTAAAGTTCTGACAAAACTAGAAAATGAGCCAGGTTTAAACCCTTCAAAAATTAGCAAAAGACTGCCAGAGGGTAGTATTAGTAAAAAGTGACTAGAGAAATATCGAGGAGTCGGGAGTCGCTCATATAAAAAAATTATAAACAGATCAATTTTGAACAGATCAAAACGCCACTCCTCGGAAAGGGAGAAAATAAAATATCGGGACAAACATAATATAAAACAAGAAAATTTACCGCCAGGTGCATGCTACACTTGCAGAAAATTACACTGGATGAGGTTTTGCCCGTCCGGAAA
>JBBBDQ010001353.1:5922500-5997500 GCA_037127315.1 Ascarosepion bandense
TGATTTCATATAAGTATTTATTTGATATAAGTATTTAGACTTATCAGCTTTAACATAATTTTTTCTACTCCTCTTTATTTTATTAATGTCAGCCCTAACCGTATTTTTTGCTTTACAATATTGTTTTTCATCCTTCTATATTTAAATTTTTTAATCATGCCGATAAGCTCAGTTTCAAATCTGTCTAGTTCTTTGATATGAGGGGGTGGGCGTAGGTTTCAAATCCATAATTTTCACTAATATTGTTGTCATTTAAATTGTTAAAAAAAAAGGCTTTCCAACTCATGTTAGCAATAAATTTCTCTATTTTTTTTAACAAGCATAATTCATACGTATGTTGGTCAGGGATGGGTATGTCCTTAAGAGAACATCCTAAATCTATTCGTTCCATGTTATTCGATTAAAAAAGTGCTGAATAGGCCTACCGAGTGCTAAGATAAAGACAAACTTATAACTATACTCGTGTCAAAAAAACCCTCCGCGGATCTACGTGGAAGGAAAAATGGTTGAAAAAAAATGAAAGAGCTAAGTACCTGAACATCAGTCAAAAGGGTTCTGACCGAGTCAGCACGTAGCCCAAAGAAAAAAACCCGAGACGAGTAATCAATTAACAAAAAAGCGCTCAATACTTAGGTAGAGCAGATTAAATAAAGTATACCTAGTGTCTTCCTTTTTGGTCACGTGGGTTACTGAGTTTATCATGTCGTTTGTTTCTTTCCTCGTTAGCCAACTTTCCCTGACGATCCGCTTAGATGAAACTTTGGTAGGTTTTTTGGCTAACTTGCTATACTTTATATATATATATATATATAATTCCAGGTGAAGAGGACTCAGGGATTTACTTTTTTGGGTGCCCCGGCATTTATTCTATTATGAACAGTGCTCAACATAATCAATATTATAGAGCTTAATATAATCATATAGTTATGAATTAATTGTACATTGCGACACGAAATTTCCATATTTCGAGATAGATACTCTTCATCAGGCAATGTTTGATGTTGGTTGTACAGATGATTTACATTTAAATACAAAAACCTTCGGTTTGTTGTGTATGTATGTGGGAAGATATAAAATTTACATTTTACATTAACTTTATTTTGATAGTTCGTCAGTAATTATTTTCCTTAAGCACTTGTTGGTTATATGCATGTTATTTCATTTAAATTTTATCCATTTTCTAATGGGAACATTTAGCAATGTCTACATATATGTCTACAGACATTGCAAAATGTTCACATTAAAAAATGGATAAAATTTAAGTGAAATAACATGCATATAACCAACAAGTGCTTAAGGAAAATAATTACTGACGAACTATAAAAATAAAGTAAATTAGAACATAAAATTATTTATATAAAAAAAAAACTTTCTATTTATAAAAACGCTCTACAACAAATAAATAGATATTAGAAAGATGGTACAAAGATAGCAGGAATTAAACCAAAAAGAAAAAAATAAACTTATATATCAAATATTTTGAGAAAATTACAACTAGGAGACCAAAAATGAGAAGAAAGGAAAAAGGACAGTCTTGTTACAAAATGGACATATCACATCAAAGACAATAAAACTAAACTAAAATAAAAATGAAAGTGATAAGGTTAGGTTAAAGGCAGGTTGATATCTTGACCGTTAAGGAGGGGAAAGAAGAAAGGAGAAACGTAAAATAAGGTAAGGGAAAAAAGGTAAAAAAGAGAAAAAGTTAGTATGTATTCATTGAGGCCAAATTCCGAAATGAATCTTCGTTCTGATTAGTTGAAAGAAACACACATGTAAATTTTATATCTTCCCACATACATACACAACAAACTTATTTAAATGTAAACCATCTGTACAACTAACATCAAACATTGCCTGATGAAGAGAATCTATCTCGAAACAAAGAAATTTCCGTGTCGCAATGAAAGTTGGTTCTCTGTGCAGGGCCCGGAAGTTTTCCCCATCTGAATCTATCCTGTACATATATAAATCTACCTTCCGCCCGTGTACAGAATACTGCTGCCACATCTGGTCGGGTGCCACTACTATTCTCCTCGGGGTTTTTGACAAAATACAACGGAGAATCTGTAATGTGATCGATACCGACTTGGCAGACGCGGTTGCATTCATTCTCTCACAGGCGTGTCGTGGCTTCCCTGTGCCTCTTCTATAAATATTTTCACAGCTTCTGCTCCGATGAACTTAGTTCACTGGTGCCACGTAGGTACGAATTTGCACGGGATACTAGATTAGCAACTACGTCCCACCCTTTTACAGTGAAACCTACAAAATGTAACCGCAATTTTTACTCCAACAGCTTCTTTTCTTGCACCTCCCACCTGTGAAATTCCCTTCCATATACTTGCTCCCCCGACAGCTACAATCTCCAGGAGTTTAAATGGAAGGTCAATAGATACCTAACACAATAACTCGCATCCATTCTCTCAAACATTCTTCCCATCTAACCAACCTTCATCCTCGGTATCCTCGGTATCCTTATCCGTTTATCACCCTCCTGACATTTCCTATATCTAACCACTCTTTCACATCACTTTCTCCTGTGTAACCCCCTGCGCAATAGTGGCAGTGGAATGTCTTGCTTGGGGTGAAATGATTAAAAAAAATTGGTAACTATATATATATATATATATATATATATATATATTGGATGTCTAATTGTACAGATGATCGGTGATACAGCGGGAGGAGACATTTTTGCAGATGACTACGCTCTCGTATTGAAAACTCTGGGGAAATGGTAGAATTTAAAATCGTAGCAACTCACCGCTATTTACGCTTCATTCTTAGCATTGGATTGAACAGTCTTGGTTACTGACGTAGGGCACCTTGATGTGGTGTAATGGTTAGAAAGCTTGTCTCACTAGAAATATTACTACTGAGTAGTCAGTTCGATCCTCACTGAGTGCCTCATATTTTCGGGCTTGTGTCATATCTAAGCGGCTCTTATAAAATCAACCCTTGGCTACTGACGTTTGTATACAATGCGTATATAAAACGCTAAGTATTTGCCATCCTCCACTGTGCGCTGATAGCTTGAAGGCAGAATCTCCACTAATATCAAATTAGTTGGGTTTCAATCCTGGCTGAAATCAATCGGATATTTAACCGCACTGATGAGCTGTTATACAGCGAAACCGTACTGTCTGCTGATGAATATATATATATATATATATATATATATATATATATATATATAACTGTAAATTGTAAATTTATCTTTGAACACGTCTCGAAAAACCCACCGAGTATAAACGCGGAGGGGAAAAATGGAAACAAAAGAAGAAACGAACTAAGCACTTGAACATTAGTCAAAGTACTTGTCGAAAAAAAAAACCGAGACGAGGAACTTAACACGTAAAGCGCTCAATACAATAGCAGAGCAAATAAATAAACGAAATCAAAAACGACGAGTCAAAATCGAAGAGCCAACTTGCCTGACGATCCATTTGGTGAAACCTTGGTAGGTCGTTGGCTCTAGGTTAGCTTCTTACTTAAATATATATATATATATATATATATACATATATTTAAGTATATATATATATATATATATATATATATATATATATATATATATACAGTCATAGTTATATATATATAATTTGTTTGAACCATATTTATATATATATTAATTTCTTAATTATATTTATATATATATTTATATATATATACCTACACACACACACACACACACACACACACACACACACACACACACATATATATATATATATATATATATATATATATACAGTCATAGTTATATATATATAATTTGCTGGAACCATATTTATATATATATTAATTTCTTAATTATATTTATATATATATTTATATATATACCTAGACACACACACACACACACACACACACACACACACACACACACAATATATATATATATATATATATATATATATATATGCTGTTAAATATAAGTGACAATGAATATCTATTATGTTTAATCATGAGCAGTTCTAAACGTCGTATTTTGGCTTTAATTTCAGTTGAAAATAAAGACAAAAATCCTCCATTTGGATAATTTTTTCTGAATATGATCATTTAATGCTGCGGCATTATGTAACTTAAATTTAGTGTATCGAGGCAGCAAATTATTTTCTAAACATATGCTGTTAAATATAAGAGACAATGAATGTCTATTATGTTTAATCATGCTGCCTCGATACACTAAATTTAAGTTACATGATGCCGCAGCATTAAATGATCATATTAATAAAAAATTATCCAAATGTCGGAGAATTTTTGTCTTTATTTTCAACTGAAATTAAAGCCAAAATACATTTAGAACGGCTCGTGATTAAACATAATAGACATTCATTGTCTCTTATATTTAACAGCATATGTTTAGAAAATTATTTGCTGCCTCGATACACTATATATATATATATATATATATATATATATATATACTCATCAATATAAATATATAATTTATTTGTTTGAATCTTATATATATATATATATATATATATATATATATATATAAAGGCTGGCTACTCGTATTTGATGATGCCGTATACCAGAATGTTTAACTAATCTCCCTTGCAGATGCTTGTTCAGGCACACTTGTGTTTGTACAACACTAAGAGAACCCACCTGTGGCTTATACTGCACTATGCAGAGCGGATCTTAGTTAGTGTTTCCGGGTGAGACTACGTTATCCTGTCTGGGCCCAACATTCTGAACATCGGTCTTAACAAGACCAAGAGGATCGAAACCCTCAAAGGGTGTTGTCTACTCAAATGAATTCATAACTCTCTTGTGTCAACTGGTGGTGAGGTTTCCAGGCACTTTTCAAATGTGTCTCATTATGGGATCGCCTCTTCCATACCAATAACATCAGGAAGTCACCTTCCTTACAAATTGGGCATAGTGAAATCCGAACCCGGGCTTCATGGTCAGAAAGCGAATGTTCTGAACACTCTGTCATATATATATATATATATATATATATATATATATATATATATACTACCAGCCATAATTATTAGGCCACCCAAGTCTCTTAAAAAATGACTTATTTCAAACTATTTTTTAGTATTATTTGTTGCCAGGTGAATAATTGTAAATGAAAATAGAATGGTTCATTTGTCAATATTGTACAATAACATGTGCATCACATGAATTTATAAATATTTAATAATTACCTATATTGCAATTTCATCAATGAAAGAATGAAAAAAATTTACGGTGATTCAGCCATGTTCATCTTTGCTTCCTTGACTTGTAAAATTTTGCAAATAATAATAACAAAAGAACCATTCTATTTTTATTTAGAATTATCCATTTAAAAATAGTATGAAATACATAATTTATTTTAAAAAACTGGGAGAAACTAATAATTATGGCCGGTAGTGGATATATATATATATATATATATATATATATATATATATATATATTTTCTAAAAAAGCAGACGAGTCGTTAGAGACGCTATTTCGATACATGAGAGTTAACATTTTATTTCTCTGGATACTGGTTATTTTCTTTTTCTTTTATTTCTTTCTCCTTTCTTTTTTCCTTTTTTTTTTCTCTTCTTATTTCTCATCTTCCCAAAAATCAATCGTCTATTTTTTTTTATCCTTGCTTTTTTCTATCCTTGGGATTTTTATCTTTTTTCTTTTTAAATGAGCGAGAAATTTTTTGTAAATTACCGTTACAAATGTCTATTCTAAATATGGACATGTGAGCGTATGTTTAAAAAATTTGGAGGGGGATATTTTGTACCATTTGGGTCTGACTAGCCGCACTATATCATCATTATGAGGTGAAATATGCATTACCCATTGAAATTGTAGTAAAGCAAAAATCTTTTCTAAATTATGTTACACTGTTCGATTAAATAAATTAATTTAACATCGAATTCTTTTGAGTTCGTCTCTATCGGAATTTACCTGGATAGTATACCAAGTGTACTACGTTTTATATGTATATATATATATATATATATATATATATATATATATATATATGTGTGTGTGTGTGTGTGTGTGTGTGTGTGTGTGTGTGTGTGTTATTTTATATATAAAGTTTGGTGATTTTGTGTCTGTCTGTGTATCAGCTGTATTAAATCAAAATTATTCATAGTTTTCATTCAATCAGTTTTTGTTTTTATTTTATTGTGTTTTTTCTTTCAAATCACGAATTTCAAATCGCTATCCGTTTTTTTTTCTAACACACAAATCCCAGATAAGATTTTTCAGAGACACGCCGAATAAGTAATTTGAAATGAAATCTAATTTTAAAGTAACCAATACGATATAGTCGAAGATGAAAGAGGATATATAAAGAGTACCATAAATAGTTGATAAATAAAAAGTATTACTCGGTTCAAAGACATCGCGTGTGAAAGACCATTCTATTTTAGCTATTTCTCAGTCACTTGTAAAGCACTTCATAAACTGTAGATAAAATTACCGTCTTCAAATTACTATACGCTATTACAGTAATTGGATTGATGCAGATGTTCACTAAAAATCTATCCATAGGCCTATGTTGTTCCTAATTTCTATCAACGACCTTCCAATAATGTCATCAGTTGTCAATTCAGTATCTATGTGAATGATTCTACCATTTGCTCTTGTCTTAAAACAAAATGTTCCTAAAATCTGGACACATAGTAAATCTTATGAACTATATTCTTTATCTTAGTTCTTGTCGAAAGTTGGTAATATATTTTATCAGCGTTTTTGTATCTTTTTAACGGAAAACCATCTCATTATCAGAATGGTTATAAAGTAATATATATATATATATATATATATTAAAAAAGGATTAATTCAAAGACGTTGAATGGCCATTTCGATATGAAGATCCCCACGGGAGACGACACATCTTTCAGAAACTGGCCCAGTTTCTGAAAGGTTTTTTCTGTTGCTGAGGTGATGTGTCGTCCCCCGTGGGGATCTTCATATCGAAATGGCCATTCAACATCTTTGAATTAATCCTTTTTTAATATATATTTGCTCTGTGATATTTTATTACATGGAGCTCTCTTCCTGTATCATTTTTTAATATTAAAATAAATTTTTAATATTAATTAGGATCCGGTTTTTGGGAATTTACCTTCCTGCTTTTTTCCCTTGGATTGAAGTATCTGAATTAAAATATATATATATATATATATATATACATATATATATATATATGTTATGGTGCCCTTCTGCGAGGAATGAACTCTTCCTCTGGCTATATATAAATTACCTACGTAACGTCTAAAGATAGTTCGTAGATCAGTTACAGCAGCAATCAAGTACGGCAGTTAAGAAGAGCTACTAGTCAGGCAGCGTAATAATACCCTCAGACTTAATTATTTCTACAATACTTTTTATTAACACTTCTTTTGGATATCTTGTTTATTTGTTATACTAATATACTGTTCTGAACTTACCTCCTTGTTCCTTGTCTTACCAGTCACTACAACTTTGTGGCGAAGTTTCGACACAACTCCACAACAAATTGTCGACGAAGATACACAATATATATTTGGGTCACTATGTCGATCCAGGATGTTTTTTCCACCTGAATCCATCCTGCATATATACAAGTCGACCATCCGTCCGTGCATGGAGTACTGCTGCCATTTATGGTCAGGTGCCCCTGCCGTTCTCATCAGTGTTCTTGACAAGCTCCAAAGGAGAGTCTGTAATGTGATAGGTACTGATCTGGCGACTCGACTGCAGCCACTTTCCCATCGTCGAAATGTGGCCTCCCTCTGTCTCTTCTATAAATATTTTCATGGCTTCTGCTCGGATGAGCTTAAGTCACTGATACCTCCTCAACAGGTGTTTACCCGTGCAACCAGACTGGCAACTGGGTCCCACCCATTCACAGTCAGGTTAGCCAAATGCAGACGACAATTCTACTCCTGCAGCTTCCTCTCTCGCACTTCCCGCCTGTGGAACTCGCTCCCGTATTCTTGCTTTCCTGACGGCTACAACCTCCAGAAATTTAAATGCAAAGTTAATACTCATCTACTAACCACTGGCCCCTAGATCTCTCCCCTCCCCTGTATAACCTTCCCTTTCTCTCCACCTATGTATCTGTCATCGCACCTTCTTTCTCAGCTTTCTATTGTTCCTTTCTAACTAGCTTGTACTCCTCACTCTTTTCTAATTAATCTTTTTACATTTATGTAACCCCCTGCACATCAGTGGCGTTTCCGACTTGCTCGGGGTGAAATGATTAAAATATATATATATATATATATATATATATATATATATATATATATATATACTATGTAGCACACTTGGTATATTATCCAGGTAAATTCTGATAGATACGAACTCAAAAGAACTCAATGTTAAATTCATTCATTTAATTTAACAGAGGTATATTTTAATTTAAGAGTAAATCCCATATCGCGTTTCTAAGAATGAATATTAGTGTAATAGACGTCGGTTTCGATTTAGGACGTTTATTTTATATTATTTTAAATTCTTTTTCTGTCTTGTTCTCTTTCATTTTCTTTCTTTCTTTATATTTATTATTTTCCCCCTTTTTAGGTTTATCTTTCTATCTTTTCCTTTTTCTATATTTAATTATAATTTTTATTTTTTAGTAATTTTAATTATTTTAACTGAATTTTTTAAATTACTTTGAATTTTTTAAATAATAGTAAATGTAGTTATTTTTTCAAATTGTATTAAAATTATGATTTACAATGTATCTTTGTATCGTAGATATATCCCATTATATTTGAAACTAGATTTCGGTGTTAAATTTTCCACGTCATGTTTTTTCTAAGAAAGCAGACACTGTTTCGATACATGGTTTATTTCTCTGGATATTGTTTATTTTCTTTTTATTGTATTTCTTTGTCCTTTCTTTTTCTCATTTTTCTTTTTTTCTTTTCTCTTTTTTGTCTTTTCATTTTTTCTATTTTTCTCTTCTTTCTATTAGTCAAACGTCTACTTTTTCTTTATCCTTGCTTATTTCTATTCTTTGGGGTTCTTTTTGAATGAGCAAGAACTCTTTCGTAAATAACCGTTACAAATGTCTATTGTAAATATGGACATGTGAGCGTCTGTGTAAAATAATTTTGGGGAGGATATTTTGAGGATCAACTGTTGTACCATTTGGGTCTGACAAGCCGCAATAATAACATCATGATAAGATGAAATATGTATTTCCCATTGTAATAAATCAAAAATCTTTTCTAAAAAAAAATATATGTATGTCTTCTATTTGTAAACGAGACGTGACCTAGGTTTCTACCATGAGTGGTGTCTTTGCAAATCGCTTGAAAACACCACGCATAGTAGAAACCTAGGTCACGTAATATTCAAAAGTTCTACAATATAATTGTCTTGGACACTTTTTAATACAAATGTGCACTGGTCTAATCTTATTATGAGCAGAAACTAAGTAATTAAACAATCGATATATATATATATATATATATATATGTGTGTGTGTGTGTGTGTGTGTGTGTGTGTGTGTGTGTTAGTTTCATTAACACAATTGACAAGGTAGGCGAATTCGTAAGTAATAAATAAATAATTTCATGATCAAGCCAAATTCACAAATAATTACATTGGCTGAACTCATCATCATTCTTCGTCGGAAATCTATTGACACGCAACAAGGTCAAGCATTACTGTACTCAGACCCTTGTGCTGCTAGTAGACATCATGAATTTCAATAGCTGATGCATTCGTGGATCACCGACCCTATATTTTATACAAGAGACACTATCTCAAGGAAAATTGATAATCAAGGCTCAAGACCTCTTCCAAGCCACTAACGGCTCCCAAAAGACCCCAGCTACAAAATTTCACTCACACTTGTATTACTAATAAATAATAGTTTCCATTAATGACCTTAGGAATATTGGTTCACTTTATGGTGCGACACAATTTTTCTCTAGTATTTCTTGCATTTTTATAAGTCTACTATTCGCCTTTGTTTTGAATGTTGCCGTTATGATGGGTTTTCTTAATTTGACATCTTCAAAACAAACTGCCCTCTATCAATAATCTAGGAAAACCGTTTATACTTACTTGGTTGATGCTCATCTCCAGGAGCGTGACTCGTTGCGCCCTCTCGAGCCAACATTTTATGTTGACAGTGGAAAGGTTTTACTGTTTCAGTTGCTAGATGTCTTTCTAAGGAGGTCGGGTCCTTGTGTCGCCGTAAACGATTTTTCTCTCCAGAATCTTTCTTATATATTTCTACGTCAACCATTAGTCTATGCTTCGAATATTGCTGTCACATATGGTCTGCAACATATTTAGAAATTCTTAATAAAACCAAGGAAGAAACTGCATTGTTCTTAATTCTGACATCTAAGCTACAATCACTTTCCCACGTTAGAACGTAGCTTCATTGTGCCATTTATATAATTACTTTCATTGTAATTGTTCTTATGAACTTTCCCCTATGACAACTTGTTAATTTTTCCCCACCCCGTAGATAATTTGTGCACCTGAGAACTACTTAAGTTTACAGAAAGTCTATGGTGGCTGTTGTAGGTTTGGTAACTAAAAATGTGTTGTTCTGATACAAGGAATACTGTGGTATGTTTGGGTCAGTAACTGTGGCTAGCTAAGTTTATGACAAGACATATAGACAACCATCCTTTTATTAATACCCCTTTTAACTTTGTGTCACATGTTTGCATTTTGAAAATAAATATTACTTTCTGTAGTAGAGCAGCTAACATCCTTTTGGCGCTCTCAAGATTTGAATGGTCTGCAGGTCGAGGTAGCTATAAAAATAAAGAGCAATTGTAATATGGGAATTTGAAGTAGCATTGACATTCTGAAGGGGATCGACTGCGTGCGTCAGTCGTTCACATTGTCGGACTCTCTGCTTTTGGGCAAAAAGGAACCCAGACGAAGCTCCGCCGAAGGTTTGTTTCATCTGGCAAAAAGCAGACAATAGTTTTGTCCGAGCTTAAGGGCTCGGTGTTTCAACTTAAAGGGTCTTGTGCCGCCTCTACCTCGGGAATCCGCCGGTGTCAGGAGGTTGTTGATATCTTCTGCATGCGTCGGTCATTCATTCCGAACAAGGAAATATAAGTAGCAAGTGACGCTAGCAACTTTGGTTTATGGGCCGTATTGCTTCATAAAATGATAGAAAATTATAGTTGTTTATCACGTCTCAAGAACGATTCTGCCAGCGGAGCAAAAATACCCCCAAATCGAAAAAGAAGGTTTAGGCAGACAGTCTATTTTTCAAGCAGATCACCGCCCATTGGTGACAATGTTTGGCTCGGATAAAGGTATTCCAACGCACACTGCAATAATGGGCGACTATCTTACTTAAGTATTCCTTTAAAATGGAGTATTTACCTTAAAAAAATATAGTACATACTGACGGATTATTGAGATTGATTCCGAGAATGACCGAACCACTGGAAGAAACAATAGTGGATTCATTAGTCTGTGAGTCAGAAATAAAATATGTTATGTATAATACTGTTAGAGAATTACCTATCACAATTGTGCCATACATGATACATGCTTGGGCGATCATGTATCGAAAGAGACATGACTGACTGGACTGAAGATTTTCCCGCAGTACATTGCTGTTATTTTCTGCGGTAGACTGGTTGCCAACCTAGGATATAAAACACAATCTGAACCCATGGCTGAAGGAAGAAGCGACGAATTTACCAAAGTTTTTTTGTGTGTAAGTGAATGCAACGAATTCAACTGGAATTCGAACTCGGATCTCCAATTTCTCGTTCCGAGTTTATATTCACTGAACCACAGCACACATTCAAATTCAACAAAACAGTTTGAGAAATTATTCAATAAATTCAGAAAAGTTCAAATGAGTGAAGTGGTTAATCGTCTTCACAGTTCCCATCGAAACGCTCGTCAGGGCCAGGTGTTTGATAGACCTATTGAACTCATTATCAAATTCCATATTCATACTCTTGTAAATGAGCGAAGTGCTAATTCTGACTTTCCAATCTTAAATTTTTAATACGCTAGAGTAAAAACGTAATATATAAACTTAATGAGGAAAGAGAGTTTGTGTAATATATTAAGAAGCTGAGGAGGACCATGATCGCTCTAGTTTTGAAGAGACACGAAGGACCAAGAAAATACACCATTTAGCGTAAATTGCGTTGTCATTGTAAAATAAACAGTCGATAAAGAAACGAAAATAAATTTAATACATAATTAGCATTACGTAGAAGTCGTCAAATGAAAGGTAAACTTAACCGGGTCGAAAATAAAAATAACGCGGATAGAAATATTGTGGTTGCGTGAGAAAAGGAAGTCAAAACAAAACAGCCTGGGGATAAAGATGGCGGTATTTAAAGACATAGAAGAGGAAGAGTTTACTCCCTTGGAGTCTTTGGTACAAACAGAGAAATGGCGGCAAGCGAAAGCAGGTGCGGCTGCCAAATGAGATGGTTGAATTTGGCCCAGCATTGGAGTCGGCTGATTCCCGATAGACGTGAGCTGCGGGGAAATTTCATTTTGGGTATATTTTTACAAAATTCCCAGGTGACCAGATTGGAATAAGATTTAGCCGTCAGAAATGAACTCACACTTTGAAAGGAGTGGAAACAGCGTGCGGCATTCCAGCATTGTTGTTTTTCACTCATTGTTGCACCGTGTGTGATTACCTCCCTTTGCTCAGTGCAATACACATAGTGTGCTCAAACTCTAAACATATATACATTAGCCACCTCTCTTTAAACCTCAACATGACGCAGGGTTTAAGCGGAATCGATGAGTGGATGGCCGCTTTTTCTCTTATTGAACATAATTTCAGGCAATAAATATCTTCTAGGCACCGTCTCCGTTCTGGACGATTATCATTCTCCACAGTTTTCTGATCTTTTTTTTTAGCTCGAACAATTTTTTTTCTTTTTCACTCTTTCCCATTTCTTGATCTGACATCCATTTATTAAAACCTTGAATAATTTCTCGTTGATAAAGACTGCAATTATACTGCAAGAAGAACGAATGCATAGTCATCAGCAAAACAGGCAGTCCAAAATGCCAAAACATGTGAGGGTTACTAAAATCAAGCCGGTACAAAAAGTTAAATACCTGAGAATTGTTCTCACTGAAGACGTTAAGTGCGGGCACAGAGATCCGAAGGCGAATTGGCATGGCAAAGGACGCATTTCAGAAGCTGATTAGAGTATTAAGAGACAGGAAATTTCTGTCAGCAAGTTAAATGGTTTTCAGGTACTTATAAAAAGCTAGATTTGAACCCTGGTTTCATTTTCGGAAAGTGTTTCATACCCCACCATATATATATATATATATATTAGTCATTCACATACGAGTCGGTTTCGTTTCATCACAGTTCATTAGTGTAGCTAGACATATCCACTTGCTTCTGGCCAGGATCGAAACTCGACCAATTTGGTGTTGGTCGGAGTCGCTACCCCCCTAAGCTATAGGCACATGGAATCAGAGAAGGGAAATTTTAACATGTTGTATATAAGCAGTGTATACACGCGCCAGTCACCGAAATAACCAAAATCATTGCTGAAGAGTAATGTGTATATCGCAGAAGTGGTAAAGTTTTTTAATATTTTTTAATTTTCTTCTCTAGAGAGCTCAATCGTAATAAGTGTGTGTGTGTGTGTGTGTGTGTGTGTGTGTGTGTGTGTGTGTGTGTGTGTGTGAATGCGCGCATGCGCAACAGGGTGCATCAAAAAATCCTTTACAAATTTTGGAGGCTGGTTCCTGACACCAAACTATATTATCTCTGTTTTTCGAACATGTGCACAAGCTTATCAGGTAGATTATTTGCTGTTTGCTTGTCTCTCTTGCCTTCAGTTATGTTTCTGTGTCAAATTCTGAAAGCTCTTTTTTTTCTAATTATGGTTCCTAGAAATCTTAACTGTTTTTATGATTCTAAGTATCAGCGTCTTTATCATATATTTTGATCATTCTTCTGTAGAACCACATTTCCGTTTCCCCATGTCTCTTCATCGTCTCTGATGGCATTGCCCAGCAATCACCGCCATAACTTGCATAACATTTCAGTCTTGTTTACTTATTTCTAAGAAACTTTTTCTGTTTCTTAATACTTTGCTTAACTTTTAGAAGGCATCTTTCACTATCCCAATGCGTCTTCTGATTTCTGTGTCGTATTTTCCGTTTCTCCGTTAAAAAAATCTAAATATCTATTTAGGTATCTAAATTATTGTACTTTCTTCATTTGTACTTCGCATCTTGAGGCTCTTCCTTTTGCTAACAAGTATCTTCTTGCAATTCATTGGTCCTAGGTATGACGGTAAACAGCATCCAGCAGCAAGGCCTCTCTTAGGAAGGTTGTGAGGAGCATGGTACCACCTCTTAATTGCTGTTGTTTCCAGCTCCACTCTGACCTGGAGTGGTAGCACCTGTTAAGGTCGCAAATATGGGCAAATAGTTAACCCCCACAAACTGGGGTCAAAACACTATATAGAAATATATACATAAAATAGACTTTTATAAAAAAAATATACATTGTTGAAAGAAAAATATGTATATATATTTTTTTATTCGTATCACCCCGAGCAAGGCGATAACGCCACTGATGTGCAGGGGGCTACGTAATAGTGAAAAGATTGGAAAAGAGAAAGCCGGAAACCACATCCTAAACAGGGAACAAGGGATGAGTCTCTTAACCTGTTCAATAGACGTGGGTGGAGTGTGAACCGGGCGATAGATAGATCTATCTACTCCAATTGAAAAAAAAACAAAGTGAGAAGTTTGGAAAAGAGAAAGCCGGAAACCACATCCGAAACAGGGAACAAGGGATGAGTCTCTTAACCTGTTCAATAGACGTGGGTGGAGTGTGAACCGGGCGATAGATAGATCTATCTACTCAAATTTAAAAAGAAAAACAAAGTAAGATTGGAAAATAGAAAGCCGGAAAGCACATCCTAAACAGGGAACAAGGGATGAGCCTCTTAACCTGTTCAACAGACGTGGGTCGAGTGTGAACCGGGCAATATTTTAATCTATCTACTCCAATATATTATCAACAATACTTTTATGAAGGAAAAAACTATTAACATAAAACATTTTTGAAGAAAAAATTATTACCAGCAAAACATTTTTAGTACAAAACTAGAAGACATCTTCAGTTTTCTAAAATAAAAAAAAGTTAAAGAAATAAATTTTTCATCAAAATCTAAATCAAGCCTTTCATTATAATCGAACATTTAAAAAATACCTTAAAACACAACTTTTTGGCATTAAATAAGCCACAGAGTTTAATATGCCATTAAACAAAACTCAAATTCTTGTAATTCTTTCTTTTTTTTCTTACTTTCCTTTAAAACCATTTTAAAACCAAATTCTGTTTACGTTCTTAGTCTATCATCACTGACATGACGACATCAAAAAAAGTATCTAAAAAAACAACGTGAGATTAAATTGTATTTTTAGAATGTGTATTGAGCTGAAATAGGTGGGGGACAGCAAGAGAATGGATGTTGGGGTAATTCTTGTTTGGCTAACATCATAATATACGTTGACTGCATAATCTCGTGTCGAGAGTTGAGTGAACTTCTCCGTGACTTGCTGAGAAAGCACTTCATCATTGCGATATATTTCGCTTCATTTTCTAGTCTCACTTTCTCTCTGATAGACGCTCTCACGCACCCACAAAAATATGCTCTCTTCCATTAAAAAAATGTCTCTTTCTTTCTTCCCTTCATACACACATATACACACGAACACTCATACATTTACCAGAATTTTTTAATTTTTTCTTTATTTTCTTTGTTTTCATTTTTTTTTTTTCTCCTTCGATTTTTCCGGCCAACGGTATCAACATCTTTCAACTCCCTGCTCTCCATCCCAGCGACTAGCTTCCTCTCTTGCCCGCTGAATAAGTTATATACGAAATAAACAGCGACGTAGGTTATACAGAGAAAAGACAGATTGCATAACTCCACTCAGTATAAACAATGAAAAGAGTTGATGTTGGCACGGGTTTTACAGCCGTTAATGTAGATGGCATGAAAACGGAAGTATGCTCCTGCTAGGACAGGAAGTAAGCCCGACTAGAACCGGAAGTAGGGATTGGCAGCATGAATTGACTTACTCTCCAAATAATTTAGTGTGGTGGGAAATCAACTTCCGTTTGGTTTTTTTGGATGTTTTTTAGACATTTTAAAAATAGTTTGTTAAGAGCCGAATGTGCGTCGTGGTGCAGTTAATATTGGTTCGGAACGAGAAATCGGAGGGCTGAGTTCAAATTCCAGTTGCATTCACTTACGCCCAAACACCCTTAGGAAAGGTATTAATCCGTGTTTTTCCTCCAGCTATAGGTAAAATAACAGGACAGATTTGCTTCTATAGCTTTGGCTGCTAAGCAGTCTACCGCAGAAAGTAATGGCAACCTACTGCGGGGAAAATATTCCGCCCATGTCTTTTGATACATGATAGCCCAAGTGTGTATCACGTATGACACTTAACTGACCGAATTGAGGTTAAGGACGTATTTCAAAAGCTAAGCAGAGTATAAAGAGACAAGAAGATTTCGTTTAAAACAAAGAAAAGGCTAACAGAATGTTATTTAATATCTGTCTTCTCAATCACAGCGAATGCTAGACGATCTCTTCAAATTGGAAAGAGAAACTCGAGTTTGAGTTTGTGTCTGAGTTTTGTTTAACGGCATATCAACCTCTATGGGTTATTTCATGCCAAAAATGTTGGGTTTTAAGGGGTTTCATTTTAATGTTCGGTTATAGTAAGAAAGTTGATTTAGTCAGATTTTGATGGAATTTTTTTCTTTTAGAAACTGAAAATGTTTTGTTTTGTATTCAAAAATGTATTGCTGATAATATTTTTTTCCTTCAAAAAATGTGTTATGGTAATATTTTTTTCTTCAAAACTGTATTTTTGGTAATATTTTTCATTAAAAAATGTATATTTTTCTATAAATGTCTATTTTATAGTTTCATAGTGTTTTCCCCCCAGTATGGTGGGGTAAATATTTGACCATCGCTGGGACTCTAACAGTTGCTACCACCCCGGGTCAGGTTGGATCTGGGAACAACAGCAACTAAGAAGTGGTTCCATGCTTCTCACAACCTCTCAATTAGAGGCCTTGCTGCCGGATGCAGTTTACGTTCATACCCAGGACCAGAAGAGACTCGAAGTAAGAGAAATGTGCTTCCACAGAAGGATGCTGAGGATACAATGGACTGAATTGTGGAGAGGGTGAAAACAAAAAGGAACCATACTTAGCATCAGGATGAGACAGCTGATATTTCTGGGATACGTAACGAGGAAGGAGGGTTTAGAGAAACAAATACTCACAGATAGATAGATAGATAGATAGATAGATAGATAGATAGATAGATAGATAGATAGATAGGGGGAAAAGACAGGAGGCAAATTCGTGAAACATACTTGATCGACTTGAGCAGGTAGTGTTTTGGACGAGATGCCAAAAGAAAAGTGCTGAGAACGACAAGGGATATGGAGCAACTAGAAGTCTATGATCGTCTACGTCCTTAAGGGTGACAGTAAATAAAGAGGAAATAGATAACTCCTTGTGCTTGTTCTGTATGTGACAGGTTAGAGTCGCAGACATTAAAATTCGAATTCCGATCTATACTCTTACGTTCACTTTGCACTTATGCCGTCTGAAAAGGCATGGATATATCTTCGTCTAATTACGGGTTAAATAGCAAGACAGAATGAGCTTTCTTACTTTGGGTGGCAATTAGCTTAGTATCAGGAAAACTTTTGATAACTTGTTGCGATAACTAAATTTGTTTTCCTTGCTTGTATGCTTTGACAAAATTTTAAAAAATGATTTGCACTTTTTTACGCTAGTCTTGAATTGTTTTTCTCAGGAACGTTTTTTTTTCCAAATTAAATAAGAAATTTGCTTCAGGCAATTTTTGTTTAATTTCCTTCCTCTTTTTCTTTTTTTATTTTGTGTCTTTCTTTATGACAAAATTAAATTATAGAATTTAATTTTGTCATAAATATACTTTTTTTTTCGCTTGGTTTCTCAACTTCCTTTCTTTCATCCATTATCAACATTCCCTTTTTCATAAGTATATGACGTCTACCTCGGCCTTTTCGTATTCAGGTTTAGTCTCCTCGGCTGATCGTAGGTTGATCGTTTCAACCCAAGTCTTGTCTTGCCCCTCGTTGTGTTAATTAATCGCAAGACTAGCTTGGTCTAAATAGTTGAATGGAATCGAAGACTGCAAATGTCGAAATATGATGGAAGCTCCTTCTTCCTTCTTGAAATTCTCCCTAGATCTTCTTCTTTTGGTCACCTGACAAAACCCGTCTCCTTCCTACTTTGTGTGAATGCCTTTCACCATCAATGCCCGTGGGGCGAGAAACGTCCTCGGCCATCACTGAAATTCCACCTGGGTCTTTTTCTCTTTAGTCACCTAATCAAACACATCCCCAAATAGCTTGGGTTCGTCTAGCCCAAACGACAAAATTTAAATCATTGCTCAAAATTCTTTCTTATGGTGCTTTTGCGTATGCTTGATTTCGCACCTGGGATTTATCAATTTTTTTCCTTATCTTTTTTATCTCTATTTTTCCTTTCTCCTCGTCAATTCTGTAGCTAACAAGTGACAAAAAAAGAAGTCAATCCCTTGATTTGAGACGTTTTATCGCGTTTCGGCAGACTAAAGAATTAATTACCATTATTTTTTTATTTTCTTTTGGAAACTTGTCTGCTTTTAAAAGTTAATTTTTTATAATCGATTAAATTCGCGGTCAGATTTCAGTCTTCTCTTTCACTCAATGGTTGTAAAAATATTATCTATTTCTTTCCTGGATGTTATTGCATTCCTCAAAACATGCTATCACTTAATCTCAATTCTGACTAAAACCCGATGAACCTCTAAGAACATCTCAGTCCTGTCTAGAACCAGATGGCTTCTTTATTTTACCTCTTCGGCGGACGAAAAAGAAAATTACCATTCGCTTTCTATCTTCCCTCGTCTGGTTATCAGTATATCTTCAGTCTATCAAAAATTGAATGTTGGAAAGGCGCTACAAATCAGAAAAAAAGAACAACAACAACCAAAGAAACTAGAACACAGAAAAACACTAATTTTTGATAGACTGAAGATATATTGATGACCATTTTCTTCCTTTGGTTTTTTTTTTAATTTTTTTCTAACTTTTTTAATTGTCTTTCATTCATTCTTTCTTTACAAAATATCACACTAGAAGTATGTGGGGGTTATTTTTCTGACAGAGAGTGAGAGAGAGAACAAATATTTAGAAATTACCCTTCCACAAATAACCGATGCATCTCCTTGTAATTCTAACGGCACTAAGTTGTTTCTTCATAGTCCTTCCGAGTAATCCAGCAATGATGAGTACGACCGTCATCGGTTTGCTCCAGAGTTTGTTTGTTTTTTACTTTTTAGTTATTTCCATGGCAGATGCAGAAAGAAAACTGCATTAATTTCTAAACAAATCAGTGACTCAAAACGAGATAAAAAGACAACTGAACCAGCCTGAAGAAGAATGCAATTCATCAGGATTCGAAACACGATATGTACTGGAGATGCACATCATATACAGCAAGGTCTGATAAACATTTTTGCATCATTACTCACTTTCAACATGGACAATTTCTCCAGTGCCCACCTATATAGTAAATATATTGAAAAGCAGACAGTGATTGGGTAAAGTAATTACGGGCAGGCTCTTTTCCTGCCATGAAAATTCGAGATAGCTAATGTTATAAAAAATAAAAAACAATTGTGTATTAAATGAAAATTATTTTGATGTCACTTTTTAAATTTACTAGCAGAGTTGGTGCTGGCCTTTCATTACCTGATTTATAGCCGATAAAAATATTATTTCATCTGAAGGACTATTTGAATGTTAATGAGCCCTCTGAAAAGAAAAAAAACAGAAGACACCAAAATATACATTGTTTGCAGGGATATTTATATCTTACTAGCAGAATCCATGGAATTTCCATGGAAGAATAATTATGATTGCCTGAAAAGATTTTACTTTGTCATATTACAAATGATAGTAACGTCTTCAAATATAAAGGTATTGAATGATAAAATAACGATAACACAGAGTGTAATTTTATTAAAACATCTATAAAAGTAATGTCCACAGAAGCTACTTTACTATAATATTATATTAAGCGGCGTATACACAGACCATAACCAAAATACTGTACGCTATTTTTTGAGAGATTTTTGAAAGAGAAAATGTTTTTATTTATTACTGAAAAATCATGGCTCCTGTGTCCATTGTAAACAGAAAAGACAAACTGAGTAATGGCCAAGGGTGTAGAGGCAAGAAATTTCGTAATTAGGTCACGGTATACAACAAACCTACCTATTTCTTACCATATTGTACAGTACACACACATATACACGAACACACAGTTACTCTACAACAACCAGCTTAAGCTGCTGCTGCTGCTGCTACGGTAATGCTATAGTCTCTCTCCTCCTATTCTCTCACGCTTTACTACCCTTCCGTTTGGTAAAGGTGAGAGAAAGGCTGAGGAGAGTAAAAAGATAGAGGGGAAGGAAACACTTGTGTAGAGAGTAAGTGTGTAACGGACGGAGGAACTACGTAATTAACTAACTAAGGAAGAAACAAGCAGAATTATTATATAGATGGCGTTTTTACATATCTCTTTAATAATTTTGTTTCAGGTGGGATATGTTGAAATATGACCTTAATACTCTAAATTATTGATCACCATAATTTCTAATTGCTCACTCTTTTTTTCAATAGTTGAAATCACCCACCGGGGTGGGCGATATCACCCAGGCTGGGGAAACTCTGGTATACTACTATGAGCATGAGTATGGGGTTCGCTGATAACTTTAGCGTGGGATTGTTGATTCTACGACCACACCTGTGGTCGAAAAGTCACTTAAAAATATGAGTCATATAATTTCCTTAGCTACATTACACTCATTAGATCAGTCAGTAAAGGGCAATACGTGATACACTCTTGGGCGATCATGTCTCGAAAGAGACCTGACTGATTGGGCAGAATATTACTTTCATTGCCATTACTTTCCATTACTGCCATTACTTTCTGCGCTAGACTGGTTGCCAGCCATGACTATAGAACCAATCTGTTCTGTTATTTAATTCATGAATTTTTCCAGGAAATCATAATTATCCTTCCATGGAAATTCCACGGGTTCCGCTAGTAAGATATGAATATACCTGCAAACAATGTATATTTTGATGTCTTCTGTTTTTTGTTTTTGATTTTTTTTGTTTTTTTTTTTTGTTTTTTTTCAGAGGGGTCATTAACATTCAAATAGTCCAAATAAAATAATATTTTTATCGGCTATAAATCAGGTAATGAAAGGCCAGCACCAACTCTGCTAGTAAATTTAATAAGTGACAACAAAATAATTTTCATTTAATACCTTTTCCCAAAGGTATTTACTGGTAAGTGAATGCAGAGAATTCAACTGGAATTCGAACTCGGTTGCCCGATTTCTCGTTCCGAGTCGATATCCACAGCATCACTTACATAACTTTTATCTCTGAAATGCAGCCAGTCTAAAAGAAATACGACTCTGAATCCCAAATCAATGAGATACGAGGGTCATTCAATAAATAAGGTGAATTTTTCGGTATAAGAACTTCTAATACAGATAAAGGCTTTTTTTCAACGTAGTCTCTCAGCAGTGTCACACACTTTTCCCATTTGTGCACAAACTTCTGTATTCCCTCAGCGTAAAAATCTTTGGACTGATGTCTCAGCCAATTGCTCACAGTACTTTTGACTTCATCGTCACTTTCAAACTTTGTGCCTCTCGTGAAGGCTTTCAAGGGACCAAACAGATGAAAGTCTGAAAGGGCAAAGTCTGGGCTGTTAGGAGGATGAGGGAGCAGTTCCCAGCCCAGCTCGTTGATGGTCTGCACCGTTTGGGCTGTTGTGTAAAGCCTTGCGTTGTCATGATTCGAGTAGGCAAGGTCATCATGGACAATTTTGTGTGCTGTCCTAACAGATATGTTCAAAGTCCTTGCAATGTCATCCATTGTCACCCTTCTGTCAAACTGAATGAAGTCATTGAGTGATTCAATCACCTCAGGAGACCTCACCTCCCAGGCATGTCTTCATCCTCAACATTGCTCCGTCCTTCTTTAAACAATTTAGCCCACTTGTAGGCATTTTTTTGGCTGAAACATGTCGTAACATACACAGTTGACATTCTCCTATGAATTTCAACTGGTTTGCACCCTTCAGCAAACAAAAACTTGATAATTGACCTCTGTTCAATCCTGGAGCATGCTTCTTGGTCGGCCATCTTTGTTAATCTCTAAAACTCTCATAGTTAGCTTTTTTTTAATCTGCAAAAAAAAAAAAAAAAATTAAATCCCTTTGAAAAAGAAGTAAAGGAAAAATATTTAAAAAACAAAAGTAAGCTTCTATCTGAATTAGAAATTCTTATACTGAAACATTCACCTTATTTATTGAATGACTCACGTATTAACAAGTAACCAACTATTTTATTATCCATCCCAAGAAATTATGAAAATTCGCATATAATAAAATATAATAAAACAAGAAGCTGTGGAGAACAATGATTACCTATAACATGAAGTAATATGACATTTAAAAAAATCAAGTTGTAAACTTATAGTCTCTGTGTATAAACGTAATGAACTTGTTCGCTTCTTCGTTTGTGTTGTGCAGATCCGCGAACACTCAGATCCGCGAACACTCAGATCATAAAGGACTCACTCCTTTATGATCTGAGTGTTCGCGGATCTGCACAAACACTTGTCCTTTGCAGCTGTCAGTAAGAATTATCTTTTTACAACCTTTCCAATTTTCAGTTCCACCAACCATCTACACAAGAGGAATTAGTAAGCTATTCATTTTTTTCCTCTGTCCTTACTTGTTTATTGACCTTTTGAGGCATATTAAACCGTAAATCGGTAGAGCCGGGTCCGTCAAACGAATCTGCCATACACTAAACGAAAGATGACAAAACATAGCAGGGTTCGTGTTCATTTGGACGCTGAAATTCATTGTAGGAGTTTCATTGGCTTGATTTTTTTAAGCATTTCACCTCAAGCTAGGCAGCTTTACTGCAACTGGTGCGCAGGGGGTTACATAGGGAAAAGAGGTGCAGGTTATACGGGTAGAAATTATGAGAATACTGGTGTGATGAGGGAAAGAGCTTGAGATAAATTTAGTGAGATAGAAAATGACTATTGACCTTACATTTAAATTCTTGGAGATTGTACCAGTCGGTAAGCATATAAGCGGAAGGTAATTCCACAGGCAGGAAGTGCGAGAAAATAAGCTGAAAAAGTAGAAATTGTGGTTACATTTTATCGGTTTCACTGTAACAGGATAGGACCTAGCTGCTAGTCTAGTAGCTTGTGTAAATTCATATATAGGGGGCACCAGTGAGCTAAGTTCGTTGAAGAAGAAGCCGTGAAATTATTTGTAGAAGAGTAACAGGGAAGCCACATCACGCTGGTGAGAGAGCGACTGCAACCGAGCTGCCAAGTCGGGATCGATCACATTACAGATTTTGTCAAGAACCCCGAGGTGAACAGCAGGAGCACACGACCAGATTTAACAGTATTCAATACACAGGCGGATGGTAGATTTATATATGCTATGTGTCGGTTTGCTTTGTTTTACGGCATATCAACCTCAATGAGTTATTTTCTACCTAATGTTTTAGGATAGATTCGTATAAATTATAAATTCTTTGTAAAAAATCAATTTGTAGATCTGGTTTCATTGACGAATTTTTATAAACTAGGTCTTTGTTTGGAGTCAAACAAAAGCCAACCCAGTCAGGCTAGTTTAATTCAATTTTTTTCTTTTTCTCCTAGATCGATTACCAACCCAGGCTCGATGTGTCCTGCTATTTTATCATTTTCCACATCTTGATAGCTGGAAACCTAATAGGTGCTATCACCTCGAATCATGGTGGACCTGGGAAAATCAGAAATTAAAAAGTGGTTCTACACTTTTCAAGCCTCCCGATCAGACCAACGCAGCCGGGTGTATTGTCAAATCCAGGAGGGGTTTCTGTGGGAATTTGAATTCAGAAATGACCCCCTGCCCCATATATATACATCTGCGATTTGTGAATTTCCTGGAGAGGTTAGCTTGACAGAACCGAACCATTTCAGGCTAGCTTGAATTCGGAGTTTTTTGGTTTTTTTCCAAGACTGATTACCACCCAAGGGTAGAGAACTCGGTCTGTTCTGCTATTTTTTACATAGTAAGAGAGATAACATGGATTCATACCTTTTTCAAGTGTATCAGAATGTAATAAACTCGACTGGAATTCGGAGTCTGTCATTTGCCTTAAGTATATTTTGTCAGTATTAAATTCTCCAAAAATCCTTTCCTAAACAAATGGCAACAAAGATGAGAACAATAGTCCGACTAATGTAAATAGTGTAAATACTACCTCATCTCAGATTTATAGACAAATACTTTACAAACACACATAACACTGCATATATTCTGCTATACGCAAAATTAAATCTACACTCAATAATGGCTAAAAGTATAGCCGAAAGCTCTCAGATGAACAAAACTTTTGAGCAATTTGTGTTCTCGAAAGAAAAAATCATAAGATAGCATGAAAAATTGAAAAAGAAAATTCACCATAATAACTTGTCTGTTTTAATCAAATCAAATCTACACGCGCACTCACACATAAGAAGAAGAAGAAGAAGAAGAAGAAGAAGAAGAAGAAGAAGAAGAAGAAGACTAAGAAGAAGAAGAAGAAGAAGAAGAAGCCGAAGAAGAAGAAGAAAAAGACGAAGAAGAAGTTTTGTTTGCTTTTTTTAATCTTCCTCATTGCATGTTTAATCCCAAGTCTTCTGAGCATCCTTCTGTAGAAACATATTTCTAGTGTTTTAGGTGCTTTCTTTAACTGTGACAAGATTATTTAGCATTGAGTGCCACAGAGGAGAACCAATATTACATAACAGCACCTTACGTCGTGGGTATGACGATAAACTACATCAAGGCCTTTGATCAGGAAATTGGGAAAACCCCCTCTTAATTGCTGCTTTTCTCAAGTCTAATCTGACCCAGGGTGGCAGCACCTGTTATGGTCTTTGTGAACACCTCTAAACAAAAATCTATTGTACATTTTTATAAAATCATTAACAATAAAATTAAAACTATAAGAAATACACTTTTACAGTAAAACTATTATGAATAGCTTTTAAGATCTACAATGATCTAATCTGTTTAATATTGACATGAGTTACCTTCCTAATCTTTCATACATGCGTTATGGTGCACTATCTATAGGAATGGACTCTTCCTCCTTCAATAAATAATAACCTGCGTGACTCCCGGAGATGCAGCTGTGAGGTAGTCATGAGACAGTCGTGTTACAGTCTGTAGACAGTCGAGACGCAGCGTAACAATACATTTCGGACGTACACTTCTATCAGCTGACTACTAACACTCTTATTTGTATATATGTTCTGCTTTTCTAATACTATGTTTAAACTGAACACACCTTCTTGTTTCTGTGTCTTTCTTCCTGGCCCTAACAGGCCACAATAAGTTGACGACGAAGATTTGCCACAACGATATGGTAGTGTGAAAATCAACATTTTGGATATAACATCATTTTACTTTCTAGTTACATATGATATTTGTTGTATTGCTGTTGTTGAAAGTCACTAAGTAAAGCAGTTTTTTTTATTCTGTAGCAGCGGTTCATAAAATTATATGAAGGATTGTCTTTTTCTAAGAGACAAAGTATCCATCCGCTTGAATCAAGTTTTAATGACTGATTTAATAAAACAGTTTTGTATAGATGATAGTTACACATTTCTGAACGAGTTGAATGTCATGTGTGACATCCGCATGAAAGTTTAGACTATTTAAGAACAGTGATCGAGTTCTTAGGTTAATATTAAACAAAACTACTAACGCAGGCTATTCTATGCTCAATTTACTATAACAATTTTTTAATAACTGATCCATATACCATGTTACTTGAAGTGCCTATCCCCAAAGTTAAGCTGCTCAGTTCCCAGATCGGTGGCCGCTTGAGAATACCAGGGTCAGTAAACTTGGATGTATGAGTAGTATAATTGATAATGATTTGGAATTGTTAATCAGAGAGCCGAGTTCCATTTCCCGTTGAGTTCGTTATATACACTTACACGAAAAGACCGGGACTTTACCTCTCCTCCCTCAGCTATAACTTAATTAGTACGTCTTTTATCCCTAAACCATTTTTATCTCCAGAAATAAAAAAAAATCTTACAATCAAAAAATATTTTCTGTCTTGAAATAACCTGAAATGGTATAAGCGTAGTAAATAAAACAATCAATCAATTGAAGGGTTTACGATCTGTTAATTCCGATGGTTGTTTATACATTATTGTTCGATCGCCGGTAAAAACCGGGTATCCTACCAGTAAATCTCTGTAACCCTACTTCAATATTTTCACTAAGACAAACGAATTCAAATCCCATGAATTTTTGATGACATAATTTTAACTTGTGCCATAATTACCATATTTTTATATATCATGACGCCTCAGAAAGTTTCGCATGAATATATTAAACAAAGCACATGAGACCGAACAACAATTACATTCTTCTTCTTCTATGTGCCCTGTCCCTTCAGGACGTAGGCGATCATGGATCTCCACGTCTCCCTATCCCTTGTGGCTCTTAGTATGTTTGCTCCTGTTGCTCCTGGCAACCCCCGTTCCGTCATCCACCTGATCAGGCCCTGCAAAAAATTATCGATTACAATGAAAGTTATATTTCATATAGATCCACTGTTTCCGCTCGAAATTTCGTGATCATCATAATCATCATTCCATGAACGAGTTGAATCTTAGGGTCATTGTGCAGTTGAAAACCTGACAACTACAGTTCACATATCTGGGTTGTATTTCAGTGATATTCCTTCATTGTCGCCAAGAAGACCTAGCAGAGCGTATTTTTTTTTTTTTTTTATAAGCGTTTCACCCCGAGCAAGGTATGTCACTGCCACTACTGTGCAGGGGGCTACGTAGAGTAGATAAAGGCTGATTAAATATAGGAAATAACAGAGGGTGGGTGATAGGCGGGTGAGGATACCGAGAATGAGGGTTGGGTAGATGAGAGTGTTGTGAGAATAGTTGGGAGTTAGTGTGATAGGAGGTGTCTATTGACCCTACATTTAAACACCTGGAGATTGTAACTGTCGGGAAAGCAGACTTGTGGAAGGGAGTTCCACAGGCGGGAAGCGCGAGAAAAGAAGCTGTTGGAGTAGAATTTACGGTTACATCTTATTTGTTTAACTGTAAAAGGGTGGGACCTAGTTGCTAATCTAGTATCTCGTGTAAATTCGTGCTTAGGCGGCACCAGTGATCTAAGCTCATCGGAGCAGAAGCCATGAAAGTACTTGTAGAAGAGGCACAGGGAAGCTACATCACGCCGGTGTGAGAGCGGCTGCAGCCGGTCTGCCAAGTCAGTATCAACCACGTTACAGATCCTCCTTTGTATTTTGTCAAGAAGCCCAAGGAGAGCAGCAGGGGCACCCGACCAGATATGGCAGCAATATTCAATACACGGGCGGATGGTAGATTTGTATATGTGCAGAATAGTTTCAGGTATATCTCTTCAGCTCACACCATGTTTCATGTTTCGGTTTGGCCACGAACACGTGACTTAAATACCATCAGGGGAATGTTTTTGGTTTTAGAAGCCCCTCCAGACAGCGAAGTCGTTTAATCTATACACTGGGTGCATAGATAGCAGTAGAAAACGACAAATCCCGCTGGATTAGATGATCGTTGACATTGTAAGAATTCCATCCGCTCTGTGCAGGATCTTGTTCTTATTATTACCGAGTGTCCCACCACCCATATCACCAGAAAAAAACCCGATTGGGGTTACCCATTTAGTCCGTTGTACGGCTGGTAGTGAAAGTTATTTTAAAATCGATCTTGAATGAGGACGGTGAAAAATAAGGAAACATTCGGCATTCATAAGCCAAATATAGTTAATTTAGATTGATATCTACCAAACCTTTCCCTTAAATTAATAAATCAAATTTCTTCTGACCACTGATATTGTTACTTCTTGTATTAGTAGGTGTTCACTTCCTAAACCTTTATTTGACGTAAAACATTCCTATACCTCTAGATGCGTACATTCAGTTAAAGCTAAAAATAAAATAATCCTTGATAATGGCTAATATATAGCCAAAAGCACTCTAATCAACATAACATTCTAGAATAATTTCTATATAATTTATGTTCAGAAAAGAAAAAATATTATAAAGACACAAGAAAATAGATAATAACCTTAATATATATATATACAGAGAGAGAGAGAGAAGTAGAGTAACGGTATTTCGTGAAAGTGTATATATATATATATATATATATATATATATATATATATTAATTATAAATTATATTTTAGAACATGTACATAATTTTTTATAAATATCCGTTACCAAAGTACATTTGTTTCGACATTGAAAGTTCAATGTCTCTTCAGACGGAATGTGTAGAAATGGAATGTCTCTTTTCTTATATTTGGTTAGTTGTGTTAGGGTGATGGTTGGGGTTAGTAATATATAATATATAGAGCTTTGAATTTAATATTCAAAGCTCTATATATTATATATCGAGCACTGTTTTAAATTAATGTTTTGGACGTTGTAAATATTCTTTCTCCGTTCTACATACAATCGGATATATATATATATATATATATATATAGTGTGTGTGTGTGTGTGTATTTAGGCTGCATTTTTTCATTAATGCATGCATGCTTCATTAAAACAACATAATAAAACAAAAAATCTGGTTTATTAATTAATAATTAACAAAAACAGTTTGTCATTATAGTTTGCCCGTGTTTTAATATATAATGTAATTTGACATCTTGGAAAATGGCTTGTGTAAGCGGAAAGCTTAGATTGGGTTATTAAAGATATATATATATATATATATATATATATATATATATGTGTGTGTGTGTGTGTGTGTGTGTGTGTAAAATCATAAAATCATCTTAAGTGTGTGGTAAATATGAGATAAATGCGCCAAAAGTCATGGGATAGGCGTCTAGTATCGTGAAGGATCTCCTCTTACCCGGTGAAATGTATATCTGTGACATCTTTTGCCCGGGGCTGGCTCGTTGTGACGCTTGTTCTCGACGACGGTCGTGACGGCACCAATTGTGACACTGCCACCCGGCTGGCCGGTTGATTCGGTCGCTGTTGCTGGTCGTGATGATCTCGTCACAAAAGCTGGTTTCCAAGACGTCTTTTGCAACAACTGGCCACTGTCGACGTTGTGAATTGATCTCAGATGTCCCGTTGTACAATTTCAGTAAGCGTCTTTCCACCAGACCGGACACTGGTCTACACTTGTGGTTAAAAATAAACACAGCACCAAAAGAAATTAAATAATGAATAAGGTCGAAGTCGCCCGGAGAGTTGCGAATAAAGTCTTTATAATAAAAAAAAATTATTAATTACAAAAGCGGAAAGTACAATTGTCGGAATGTCAGTTTACAACGGAGAGAGGATTCTCTTAAAAATATCAGAGCTTTCAATCTTTAAATACAAGTGTCTTTTCCAAGTTTCGTTAAAAATATCAGAGCTTTTCAATTTCTTTTTCAAGTCTTTTCACATATTTTCTATAACCAGAGCTGTCAATTCTCTATGCAACTTTTAAACAACAAAGTTCTTTCGGGTCCTTATCGGAGCTTAACAGAATTTGCCGAATCGGAGGCGGCTAATGGCGGCGGCGTGACGGCGGCGGCGTGACGGCGGCGGTGTTGGGGTTGGTTTATCCTTGTCGCCTGGAAGCTCTCAACTCTAAAAATTATTTTCATAGCAGTGCGGGCTTTTTGTCGAGAATAATCAGAAATTTTAATTCTCCCAAATAAGTTTTAAAACAATAACGTTCTTTCGGGATTCCTATCAGTGGCGCATTATTCAGCATTAACTCTTTAAGTTAATCGGCGGCAGGCAGGCTTCATTCGACATTAACTCTTTAAGTTAATCGGCGGCAGACTTCATTCGACATTAACTCTTTAGCCATAAGTTCTATGGTAGGCGACCAGCCGTGGGTCATGGCTCCCCCAGTTGGGAACCCTTTTTCACGGTCGTTACATTTCGACTCACCAACTCACCAACTAAACTAAAACTCTACTTTTTCTCGCTGAGTCAGGATTTTTATAATAATCCCCAATCCTCTGGGGAGATTTGGCCGACTCAAAGCTTTTTACCAATGAGACTGTTTTCCACCCACACGATTTTCGGGTGGGGGAGCGTTGCTCGACGAATGAAATATCAACTGCTCACTTCCTTTCGATTACATTATATTTAGATTTTCCAATTCCCACAAATTCTGTTCGCAGTGAACATCTGTTGGAGGATCTAACCTCACTTGACCTCATCAAGCAATTTCTGACATTTTATTATGACTGCGGCCATTTTGTCGAATTTCCACCTAGCCCAAACTGATGCGTATCGTATATGAAAAAGAAAGAAAACTATAATGAAAAAGAAAGAAAATTATATTTCTCTCTTTCCCTCAAATTGTCAGCTAACTTATCTATTCCCCGGTTTTTACAAGTATATGATAGTATTAAAATAGTTTTTTTTTATACATAAGCTCACATTACAATAAAGCACAACTACTAATACCGCTAATATTAATTTCTCTCTCTCTCTCTCTCTCTCTCTCTCTCTCTCTCTCTCTCTCTGTGCTTCATTAAACCAAACAAAGAAAATATAACCGCGGGAGATAGTGTCACATATCAACTTCATGTAGAATGGATTTCACTCGTGGTCAGAAGACATTCTCAAAGATATGGAGATACACCATAATTCCTTGATGTCTGTAGATGCAAAATCGGGTGCAGGAACAAATCTATCCATCCACCTTCCAAGTCTACACGTAGTCCGTCAATACTCTCATCACGAATGTTCAGATAAACGCCTTTCTTTAGTTCCAGAAGTTCGGTATCACTAGAACTCACCATGCTACGTCCACAGAACCGAATCCACCTCATTTTCTTCATATTTCAATGGTAAGAAGATTAACTGATTGATTTGTTTTTGTTGTTTTTTACGGTTCATCAACACTTTGTGGGTTATTTATTGTTATATATTGATTTCGATATGAAGGAAACCGGTGTTCCCAAGCGGAATTCTATAAAGAACGTTTCACTTACACTGCTTTTACTCTAGGAACAGCTACATTGTAAAACTAACTTCCCTTAAACTTACTATATTAACCACTTCAAATCAAAGGTCAATCATTATCTATTTTATATATATATATATATATATATATATATATATTAAATATACTCAGAATCTTCACAGCCTTATAAATATTCTTATATTCATATCAGACACCTTATTTAATACTACTCTACCTTGAGAATCTCTTAAGACTTGTATTTGGTAATCGTAAAGCAAATTAAATTTGATACTTTTTAACTCATTTCACTCTTACAAGTAAGACGATAATGCTGAAAGGATGTAAGCTGTGAGCAAAAACTAATGAAAAGACATGGCTGAGGAAAATAAAAATAAAAGAACAGGTTTCAAAAAGACATTATGATTATGATTATTGGCATTGTACTTAAATTTCTCAAGATGGCAAGATCGGAAGGTAGTTCCATAGAAGAGAAGTGCGAAAAAAAATCTTTTAGAATAAAACTTACGGTTGTGTTTAGCTAGTTGAACAGTAAAACGGTGAGACCTAATTGCCAAACTAGTAGCTCGTAGTAGTAGACACCAAATATGAACTTTTTTTAGAACAGTTTTTCATGAAAATATTTGTAGAAAAGACAGTGGGGAGACACGCCATATTGGTGAGAGATGAAGCAAACTTGATGAGTGGTGCTTCCAATGTAGAAAATTGAAATAGATTTACCTACCAAGAAGTAAAAATATTTTCTAAGCGCAGCTTAGATGTGGCACAAGGCCGAAAGTATGGGACACCCAGTGAGAATCGAACTCGCTACTCAATTGCGATGATTCTAGCAAAACAAGCTTGCTAAACATTAAACCACCTTGAGGCGCCCAACCTACCATTTAGTAAGAGCAGCCAAGTTAATGGGTCATTTTCATTGCATTTTGGTGAAATTAATTATTAGAATGTACACACATTTTCTGGTATCAAAGCTACAGTTTCATAAGTCAGTCAGTTAAGTGCCATACGTAATACACAATTGGGTGCTCATGTCTCAAAAGATACATGACTGACTGGGCAGATGATTATTCCGCAGTAGGGTGCCATTATTTTTTGCAGTAGACTTATTGCCAGCCAAGGCTATACAACGCAATATGTCCTATTATTTAACCCATAACTGGAGCGAAGGGACGGATTAATACCTTTCCCAAGGGTATTTGCGCGTAAGTTAATGCAAAGATTTTAACTGGAATTCGAATTCGGCTCCCCGGTTTCTCGTTCCGAGCCGATATCCACAAATGTGGTGAATTACCACCCTAGAATATCTCATCATTAATGTGGCATGTAGAGTAGATTAATTGGTGCCAATGCCCATCCAGAAGTGAAACGTAACTATCACCCTTCACTACAAACCCTCTTGTACTCTTTGACGTCGTGTTAACAAGTTTTCTCGCTAGAACAATTATGACTGATCGATCTTCACTGGATGCGCCTTACTTTCGGCCTTGTGCCACATTTAAGCTTTTTTTTTTTAATCATCTCACCCCAAGCAAGGCATTCCACTGCCACTATTGCGCATGGGGTTACATAGGAGAAGGTAAAGAGAAGGAGTGGTTAGACATAGGGAATGTTAGGAGGAAGGTGACAGATGAGTAAGGATAGCGAGGATGAGGGTTGGGCAGATGGGAAGAGTTTTTGATAGAATGGAAGCAGGTTAGTGTGTTAGGAGGTGTCTATTGACCTTACATTTAAACTCCTGGAGATTGTAGCTGTCGGGGAAGCAATCGTGTGGTAGAGAATTCCACAGTCGGGAAGTGCGAGGAAAGAAACTGTTGGAGTAGAAGTTACGGCTGCATTTTATCGGTTTCACTGTAAAAGGGTGGGATCTAGTTGCTAATCTAGTATCTCATTCAAATTCGTATTTAGGGGGCACCAGTGATCTAAGTTTGCTTAGAAAATCCCCACTACTATCTGCCTTCGGGATAATCGTGGTCCATGGTCTCCTCACGTTTGCGCCATATACGAAACCTTTAATTGGAACCAATTGAAGCCCTAACTCATCGGACCAGGTTACACGTTTATATTCCTCCAAGGTCTAATTGCAGATTAGATGAGCCTAGCTGATGCGAGGCTTCCGGAGTCGATGAGCCTAGGTGATGCGAGGCTTTCGGAGTCGATGAGCCTAGGTGATGCGTGGCATCCGGAGTCGATGAGCCTAGGTGATGCGAGGCTTCCGGAGTCGATGAGCCTAGGTGATGCGAGGCTTCCGGAGTCGATGAACCTAGGTGATGCAAGGCTTCCGGAGTCGATGAGCCTAGGTGATGCGTGGCTTCCGGAGTCGATGAGCCTAGGTGATGCGAGGCTTCCGGAGTCAATGAGCCTAGGTGATGCGAGGCTTCCGGAGTCGATGAGCCTAGGTGATGCGAGGCTTCCGGAGTCGATGAGCCTAGGTGATGCGAGGCTTCCGGAGTCGATGAGCCTAGGTGATGCGAGGCTTCCGGAGTCGATGAGCCTAGGTGATGCGAGGCTTCCGGAGTCGATGAGCCTAGGTGATGCGTGGCTTCCGGAGTCGATGAGCCTAGGTGATGCGAGGCTTCCGGAGTCGATGAGCCTAGGTGATGCGAGGCTTCCGGAGTCGATGAGCCTAGATGATGCGAGGCTTCCGGAGTCGATGAGCCTAGGTGATGCGAGGCTTCCGGAGTCGTGATGATTACAGTGGCAATATAAGCTTAAGATCAGTTTGTCAAAAGGACGTTTTTTCTTTAACTCCACTATTATTTTATATTGCTCTCACCCCGTTCACAATTTTATTCCTTTAAAAAGCGATGAATTTTAATAAATCACAGACATAAAAATTAATTTATACTTTTTCTTTGTTCTTGCGAATTTATAATAAAATATTATGCTGTGTGTGTGTGTGTGTGTGTGTGTGTGTGTGTGTGTGTGTGTGTGTGTCCGTTACCTATAGACTCCGAAACGACTAAACCGATTTTCTTGAAAATTTACACAGGTTTACTATAAGCGTCTGCGAGTGTTCTTAGCTAGGTTTTGTGTCGAGGTATCCCCGATAAATATCGAAAATCGATAATCGAAAAAACCGGATTATAGAAGGAGTGGTCCGATTTTAATCAAATTTCATACACTCATAGACAAATATATAAGAAACGATATTCGGAAGTTTCAAGGTTGCAGTTCTTACAATAGTGCAAAATATCGATAATATATATATAAGGCAAGATGTTTGTGTGTGTGTCTGTTTATCTGCCTGTATGTCTGTATTTTTCAGCCCGTTTATTTCAGTTTTTGCTTCGAGTTTGGCTCTAAGTAGGTATAATTGTAGTTCTTAGTCTCAGCCATGATACCGTTTACTCAGAGGACATATTTAGCCTTCAAATTTTAGTTTCCGACGAAAAAAATTTATTTGATATCGATACCAGGAAATCAAAATTTTACTTACATCCATTCATTTTTTTTTTCACTCAACGGTTTCGCTTTAATTGGAAACAACTATTGCTTTTTAGAATCTGAGATCTAGGACCATGGATTACTTTTCAAGCTTTTATTACACCCGAGCAACTCCGGGCTATACTTCTAGCTTTCCATATTCTAATGATTTAATCGATTGTCAATTTGCCGATGTTTTGCGAACCGTTCCGGAGAAGATAGCTTGCCAGGTTCGGTAATGACTTTAGTCAAGGCGTCTGTGTCCACTCTTCATTTATCAGGCTGACAATAAACAGAAAATTTTCTCGTCATTTTTAGAAACCTTAAGCACAAAAGAAAACTGAATGCATGGTCATCAGCAAAAGGTGCAACCCAAAATGCCAAATACAGGTTGGGGATACTAGAATCAAGCAAGTACAAAAAATTAAATACCTAAAAAGTGTTCTAACAGGAGATGGAAAGTGCGACACAGAGATCCGAAGGCGAACTGACATGGCAAAGGACGCGTTCCAGAAACTGAGTAACACGCAGGAAAATTTCACTAGAAACAAAGAAAAGAGTGCTGGATTGCTATGTGATGTCAGTTCTTCAATACGGCAGTGAATGAGGACAAAACTGGAAGCAGCGGAAATGTGGCTCTCCATACTGCGGATATGGTGGACTGAGCATGCAAGCAACAATGAGGTGTTGGAAAGAATGGCAACAAAAAGGAAATTAATAATGAGCATCAGGAAGAGACAACTGAAGTTCCTGGGACATGTAATGAGGAAAGAGAGCTTGGAGAACCTGATACTGACACGCCAGATAGAAGGAAAATGAAACAGAGGAAGGCAGCGGATAATATATTTGCAGGGCCTGATCAGGTGGATGACGGAACGGGAGTTGCGAGGTGTAACAGGAGTAAACTTACTAAGAGCCATCAGGGATAGGGAGACGTAGAGAACCATGATCGCCTACGTCAAGAAGGGACAGGGCACATTGAAGAAGAAGAAGCACAAAAAAAGAAGAGACTAACCTATAATTGGTGGAGTTTTCGACTTTGTATATCAATTTTTAGGTCTTCTTAGTTCTAGATCATTGTTATAAAAAAGTTCAAAAATTAAAACAAAAAACATGAGATATAAAATAATTTGAAAACTTGTATGTTTATTTTAATTCCTTGTTCATTGATATTTTTATAAAATTTCAGATTTAAAATGTTTTCATAGTTATTCTCTATATTATAATAAAAACCGTTATATATATATATATATATATATATATATATACATTCGTCATCCATTACAAGCCTATTTCGCTGTATCACAGCTCATCAGGATCAAAACTCGACCGATTCGCTAACTCCTAAGCTATAGGCATATTGAATCAGAGAAGAGAAACTTGTTGTATATAAGTGGGTATACACACGTGTTGTGTTTATATATATATATATATATATATATATATATATATATATATATATATATATATATATATATATATATCCTTCCTGTCAGACTTATAGAAAGAGAGAATATGGTGAGTCAACGTCGGCTGAGTTCATTAGACAGACTGTACTCGGACAACCACACTGGCATCAAGTCCCCACCCTTTTACAGTTAGATTAACCAAATGCAGGTGATAATTCTACTCCAGCAGCTATTTTTTCTCGCGCTTCCCACTTATAGAACTCCCTTCCATATACTTGCTTTCCTGACGGCTATAACCTCGAATGTTATATATCGCCGTACGACGACAAAACAAACACGCATATATAAAAATATAAGGTTATATTTTTATTATTGACGACGAACCGTGTGGAATAGAGAACGGAAGGGTGAGAGGCACATAGAATGGGTTGACGGGGGTGTATTCTTGCCGTGGTGTTTCTCTGCTTCCACTGGCCGTTCTCTGCTGGCGAATCCGTGTGTCGAGGTCTTTATATAGTCTTCTAGAACCGGGACTTTCCTTCCGGTTTTGCCTCGCCCACGCAACGCCCACGTAATTCTAAGAGACACCTGGTCTGTTTGCCTCTGTAGCCATTTCCGCCGCTGTCGGAAATAAGGTCAAATGACATCCGCTCCGGCCTCGACAGGATGTATTTCACAAACACCTGTCTTGTCGCTTCGCCGCCCCCTTCACCGACGGGAAACACCATCGCTTGCATCACTTCCTCGGGTGGGGCCAGATTGTTATATTACACTTCTCGCCCTCCCATTTTCCAAAATGTTCACCTAAGAACATTTTAAGCGCAACACCCTCACATCCCCCCATGCCACACAAGCCCGACAATTGTACAAAACATGTGCACGCCGAAACAACAAAACATGTGCACGCCGAAACAAACAAAACAACAAAAAAAATATATATATATGGGGGAGCCTACATCGGCAACCCAACAATGTTCGTGTCCATTGTGGAATTTTCCTGTACAAAAAACACAGAATCTCTTGCGTATGCTTCACGATGCAGTGTTGGAAGCCAAAATGAGTGAGACTGCCACAAAAGTGATGATAGAATTACTTGGGACTTATACAGAGGATAATGTTCTCCCAGCTCATTTAATTTAATTTAATTTCAAACATACTATGTTTGAACACAGAAAAATTGCCATTATCTGCAGTACATATCATTCATAGTCTGACCGAGAAATGTTCAATAGAAAACGAAGAAAATTACCCTGATTCCAACGTTAATCCGCATGCAATTTACTTGTGGAGGATTGGAGGTTTCATCTATCTTAATTTAGTCTAAAAAAAATGGACCCGTGACTCGTAATTCCTTAGTTTGTATCTTCGCATGTTTTGCTATAAGGAAGGTGACCTAACTATTTCACTTAAACTATCGTTAATCCTCCCACTGATTTCTTTCCCAGTCCTATAGCATATCAGCCAATAAGTCTACAAGACTTTTCAATTGTTCTTTCTTTTTGTTCCGATCAACTGTGGAATCTGCAGGTCTATCCGTGCTTTTTGCCCCAACAGACGTTTGCCTCATTTGGACATCTTCGCTGCTAGGTGATTCCCTAGAAAAACCCTGATCTACGTGAGTAGATCCAGACGTTTCGCACTTTGAGCAATCATCCTCGAACGTGGATGAAACATTATTTATACCACCGATTCTATCATCACTATCAATAGTTGACACGTCTTTATTCGCCATTTTACGTCGCGTCATGATACGACGCTCCATTAATGGAACATCAGACTCATCGTCTGATTCCACACGTTGGTGTCGATATTTGTGCACTGGAAAGTCGGTCTGTTCCGCTCCGGATTCGTCATCCGAATCACTGGATTCTAAAGCAACCTTTGCGAAAGGAAAAGGAGGGAAGTCACATTCCTGTATGTGGGGTTGCTGCCTCTTTAGGTTTCTTGTCTGACACGGGATACATTTACCTACGAAATCATTTATTTCTCTAAGTAAACAAGGCCAGAAATACTTTTGTTTTATTGAGTGGAATGTCTTATCCACCCCCATATGGCCACTGTCATCATGGTATTGAACTAGCACCCTTTTTCTAAAGTGAGATGGTACATACAGCTTGATGAGGGGTTCATCATCAGGTTGAGACAAATAGTACACCACCTCATCCATTACTATATATCTCTTCTGTTCTGCTTTGGTAGCCCTACCATTTCCTAATCTAATCTTCAGGTCTAAGATGTTTTTGTCTGATTCTTGCTCCCTGATTATGTCTATTCCTTTCAATGTGGGCCGTTCGGGTGCCTCTGATGAATTTCCGACATTTTTATGGGCTGCTAATTCTTCCGGCTCCATTAGGTTGGAGTTTATAACACTAACCAAGTAATTTCTATCATCTATATCTACTGGAGAAGCAGTATGGTCTTCGTTCACATCAACAGCGCGTGATAAGAGATCCGCGCAAACATTATCCTTACCCTTAAGATACTGTATGCTGCAATTGTAGCCAGACATGCTCAGAGCCCAAGTCTGTATCTTCTTATTTTGTATGGGCGAATTAAGTAAGTGCTCCAGGGGCCTATGATCAGTGTATATTGTGAATGTTGCGCCATGCAGGTAGTGATTCAGTTTTTGAAGAGCATAGTGTATGGCATAAGCCTCTTTCTCTATAGTTGACCACCTCGTTTGTGTGTCACTTAATTTACGGGACAATAAATAAATTGGTTTTTCTACATCCTTCCTATTTTCCTTATCGTACACCACCTGGGATAGGCATGCGCCAATCGATTGATCGGATGCGTCAGTATATAACCTATACGCCTTATTTGGGTTGGGATAGGCTAGTGTTACCATCTCCGCGAGCTTCGTTTTTAGTGTATCGAAAGCGGTTTGGCAAGCATCGTCCCATTGGAATCGTGCATATTTCCTTGTCAAATTGACCAGCGGTTCGGCTATATCAGAGAAATTTCTAATAAAGCGGCGATAGTATGAGGTCATCCCAATAAAAGCTCTTACTTGCCTAACAGTGGTTGGAGTAGAAACTGGCTTTATAGCCTTGAATTTGTTGAGGTCTGGTTGTATTCCCTCTTCACTTATCTTGAACCCCAGGTATTGGGTCTCTTTCTTAAAGAACTCACACTTAGCTGGCTTCAGTTTAAGGTTGTGCTTACGTAGACTACACAAGACTGTGTCTATATGTTTTAAATGATCTTCCACCGTATTTGAAAATATCAGAATATCATCTAAATATGCCAGAGCAAAATCTTCCTGTCCCTGTAAAACAACTGACATTAATTCCTGGAAGATGCCGGGTGCGTTTGCAAGTCCAAATGGCATAACATTAAAATGAAACAGACCCTTGTGGCAGGTGAATGCACTTTTTTCTTTGTCATCATCATGAAGCTTAACTTGCCAGTACCCTGATTTTAAATCAAGCTTCGAAAAGTACCTTGCCGAACCAAGTGATGCCAGTATATCATCGATGATAGGAAGAGGTCGAGCATATTTCTTTGTAATCTTATTAAGTGCTCTAAAGTCTACACAAAATCTCTTACCACCGTCTTTCTTCTCTACTAAAACTACTGGAAAACCCCACGGGCTATTGGATCTCTCAATTACACCTGCCTGCATCATTTCGTCGATTGCTGAATCCATTGTCTTTCTTTGTTTGAGGGGTGTGCGATGTTTGAGGGGTGTGCGATATGGGCGTTTTCTTATGGGCTCATGCGTTCCAGTATCGATACGCATCTCCACAGTATCGGTTCTGCCATCGCTTGCATCACTTCCTCGGGTGGGGCCAGATTGTTATATTACACGAAGAATGCAAAGTCAATTCCCATCTCTTATCCACTTAACTCCACCCTTTAACTTTAACTCTCTGCACATTAGTGTCGTTACCGCCTTGCTTCGGGTGAAATGATTAAAAAAAAAGGTAGCAAGGTAGTGTCAGCTCAATTCATTCTCTTTACTGCCAGCTATTAAACCTTACTGCCAGTTGTAAAATCACTTGCCGCATGTTTGCTCTTTAAAAGTGCCTTATTATTCTGTGTTTTTCCAATACTTATATCATCGAGTAGTGAAGAATATATATATATATATATATATATATATATATATATATATATATATATATATAATCGTTTATTAAATGATTTTTTATTGGTTATATATATTTAATTTTTCAGCTCAGGTGTTTTGATTTTTCTTATGTCCTAATGTAAGATACACAATAAGTACATCAATATATGAGTTGTCGTCATTTTAGACGGTAAATCGATACTTCGTGATATTTCGCGATATTTCGCGGTCATTTTTGACGACACGTGCCCACACGTTTATTCATAAATGGGTAAATAATAAATATTAACATATTATAGAGATTTTAATGACAATGATAAATAATTTTAAGCATGTTTTAATGACAATGATAAATAATTTTAAGCATGTTTTAATGACAATGATAAATAATGATCTTTACAAAGTGGTAACTAATAAAACAGCATTGTACTTGAGATGTGGTGAAGTGGATATCGACTCGGAACGAGAAATCGGGGAGCCGAGTTCGAATTCCAGTTGAATTCCTTGCATTTACTTACGCACAAATAGCCTTGGGAAAGTTATTAATCAGTCTCTTCACTCCAGTTATAAGTTAAATAAAAGGACAGATTGGGTTCTATAGCCTTGGCTGCCAACCAGTCTACCGCAGGAAGCAATGGCAACCTACTGCAGGATAACCTTCTACGCAGTCAGTCATGTCTCTTTCGAGACATGATCACCCAAGCGTGTATCACGTATGGCACTCAGCTGACTGACTTGTGATGCATGAATATCTGCTTGGAATCAGAAATCGAAGAGTCGATTTCGAATTCTTGTTCAATTAGTTTCATTCACTTCCGTTCAAATACCTTTGGGAAGATAGGAATTTATTGCTTCAGCTATGGGTCGAATAGCAAGACAGATTAGGTTCTATAGCCTTGGTTATCAACCAATCTACTGCAGAAAAAATGTCAACTTACAGTGGAAAGTATTCTACCTAGTCAGTCATGGGTCGAAAGAGACACGATATCCCAAGCGAGTATAACGTAGGGAAATTAACTGACTAATCTGGATAAAAAAATATTGAATAGCAGAACAGATTTGGTTCTATGTTCTTGGTTGGCAACCAGTCTACCGCAGAAAGAAATCGCAAGCTACTGCAAGAATATCCTCTGTCTAGTCAGTCATGGTTCCGAAAAAATGATAGCTGAAGCAATAAATTCCTATCTTGCGATTAACTGACTAATCTGGATAAAAAGACTAAATAGCATTACAGATTTTATTGGAGTAGATAAACTAAACTATCGCCCGGTTCACACTCTACCCACGTCTATTGAACAGGTGAAGAGGCTCATCCCTTGTTTCCTGTTTAGGGTGTGGTTTCCGGTTTTTCTCTTTTCCAGTCTTTTCACTCTTTTTTTTTTTTTTTTTTTTGGAGTAGATAGACTAAACTATCACCCGGTTCACACTCTACCCACGTCTATTGAACATGTGAAGAGGCTCATCCCTTGTTTCCTGTTTAGGATGTGGTTTCTGGTTTTTCTCTTTTCCAATATTTTAACTCTTACGTAGCCCCCTGCGCATCAGTGGCGTTTTCGCCTTGCTTGGGATGATATGATTAAAAAAAAAAATGATTAGTTTCTATAGACTTGGAAGGCAAGCAGTCCATCTTCAACTTAGTACACTTCCATGATAATATTATATCGTCAAACAACGTTTTTATTATTATTATTATTATTATTATTATTATTGAATACTGCTACCACATGAGGTCGGGTGCCCCTGCTATTTATCTCGAGGTTCTTGACAAAATCCAACGGGGAATCTGTAAAGTGATCGATCCCGACTTGGCAGCTCAGATACAGTCACTTTCTCACTGGCGTAATGCGGCTTCCCTGTGTCTCTTCTACAAATATTTTCACGGCTTCTGCTCCATTGAACTTAGCTTACTATTGCCCCTATGTATGAATTTACACGAGCTACTAGACTAGCATCTAGTTCGCACCCTTTTACAGTGAAACGATTAAAATGTAACCGCAAATTCTACTTTTTTTTTTTTTTTTTTTTTTTTTTTTTTTAATCATTTCACCCCGAGCAAGGCAGAAACGCCACTGATGTGCAGGGGGTTACATAAATGTAGAAAGATTAATTAGAAAAGAGTGAGGAGTACAAGCTAGTTAGAAAGGAACAATAGAAAACTGAGAAAGCAGGTGCAATGACAGGTACATGGGCGGAGAGAAAGGGAAGGTTATACAGGGGAGGGGAGAGAGCTAGAGGCCAGTGGTTAGTAGGTGAGTATTAACTTTGCTTTTAAATTTCTGGAGGTCGTAGCCGTCAGGAAAGCAAGAATACGGGAGTGAGTTCCACAGGCGGGAAGTGCGAGAGAGGAAGCTGCTGGAGTAGAATTGTCGTCTGCGTTTGGCTAACCTGACTGTGAATGGGTGGGACCCAGTTGCCAGTCTGGTTGAACGGGTAAACACCTGTTGAGGAGGCATCAGTGACTTAAGCTCATCCGAGCAGAAGCCATGAAGGTATTTATAGAAGAGACAGAGGGAGGCCACATTTCGACGATGGGAAAGTGGCTGCAGACGAGTCGCCAGATCAGAACCTATCACATTACAGACTCTCCTTTGGAGCTTGTCGAGAACACTGAGGAGAACGGCAGGGGCACCTGACCATAAATGGCAGCAGTACTCCATGCACGGACGGATGGTTGACTTGTATCTACTAGCTTCTTTTCTCGCACTTCCCGCCTGTAGAATTCCTTTCCGTATACTTGCTTCCCCGATACCTACAATCTCGTAGTATTCAAATGTAAAGTCAATAGTCATCTCCTATCTCACTGACTCGTATCCTTTCTCTTCTTTTCTCCGTTCGCTTCACTCTCATGTTACAAGTATTCTCGTCTTTCTATTACCCTCTTCCTGACACCCCCAAATATACTGTCCCTCTTTCTCATCACTTTTCTTCTATGTAACCCCCTGCGCACCAGTGGCTATAAAACCGCCTTGCTTGGGGTGAAATGATTACAATAAATTTGATTATTTTGACAACACTATGTAATTTCTTTTTGACAACGACATTATGTCCGTCTGTGAAATTTGGCTACTAAAAGCAGGTTTACAACGAATAATCTAAGTGTTAGAAATTAGATGCTAAAGAACCTTCCGTGTTATCTTCTATGTAATCCGTAATTGACGCAGTACGAAGCACCAACACACGAGAAACAGGCTCGCTGGAAGACCTCAAAACCACTCTAAAGAATTCGTAATGGTATGGTGACGCTATAAAAACCAACAATATTTCCACTGCCATCCAACAAGCTACCAGCTTAGGAAGAAAAAAGACAAACTCATAGAAAATGTGTCTGACAACCTCACTGAGTGGACTTGATGATCATACACAAAGGCTGAGACATTGGCACAAAACCGGGGAAGCTGGTCATTACTCAGATACACAGCGAACCCTAAGACTACAATCGGTCATGGAAAATAATAATAATAATAATAATAATAATAATAATAATAATAATAATAATAATAATAATAATAATAATTTTATTATTAGTAACGGTAGCAGAAAAATAACACCATTGTAAAATCGTTCAAACATTGTGGACTACGATTCCATAATATTACTATATATTCAAACAACATTATTATTACTTTGATAACTTAAAAAATTTCTATTTGTGGAAGATATTCTGTGCGTTCCCAAGTCTCTGACATTAAAAATGTCCAAGTGTTAGAAATGGGATGCTGCAGAATTATAATTTACAGAGACTGAGATATTGGCACTAAAACCGAGACATATGGAGGGAGCTGGTCAGGTGCTCAACTACACAGCGACCCTAAGATCACATGCCTTGGGACATTATTATTATTATTATTATTAGAGGACGATGGAAAAAAATGTAATATATATATATATATATATATATATATATGCATGCTCGAAAGAAAGATCAAACGCTCGAAGAAAGACCCAGAACCAAGTACCCTCGATTCAGACGAAATTAATTTGACGGGGTTCAAAAGTAAACAATTATTTTGCGTGTTACACATTCAGTTTGGTATTCTTACTGGAACTAACTACCATACCATTACACGATACTAACATACCAGTTTCTCAATATCAGCTCAAACTCTGAATTTAGATAATTTGATCCAAGTTTAAAAAAAAAAAACAGAAACGTTTCAGAGAAGAACTTTCAGAAAATTAATATTTTAATTTTTGAAAAACAATAATCAATGCCAGTTCGCGCACAAATTATTAATTTTTAACCCGAAAGCGAGGTAACACTTACACTGTTAATATAGCTATAAGCATAAATGTGTTTATTTAGCCAACGCAATGCTAACCCTGGAACATTTCCAAACTGAAGTGCGAATTTAATTGCTGATACTGCCAGTGAGATTTTAAAAAATAAATAATGTATCAGTTGTAAAAAACAGTAAGGCCTCCGTTTCCATATATGATAAAAATCAATTAATCTATAATCTCATGCGTGATAGGAGAGTGACAAAAAAATTCATTTATTTTGATAAAAAATATCAGATAATATGCGTTTTGGAATCGTCAGGTTCTGTTATAGATTTCATAGGGTAGGCAAATACGATTAACCCTACTGGAAGTAGTGCGTGGAATTCTTAAAGCGATTGATTGTATTTATTTATGTTTTAACATAACAAATGCCGAGAAAATTGTCGGTACGGTTAGGTCGGTGAAGCAGCGTTAGGGTCCCTCCTGAGAAATTTCCGAATCTAGAGTCTATGCAAAAGGTAACAGCTCAGCAAAATCTTTACAGGAAATTCACACGTACGAGTGGAATGTGAAACATTATGCAAATACGTAATAAACCATACAAAAATGCATAGTTACCTGCAGAAGGATGTGCCCGAATAACAAATTATAAATCGGGAATACAAAGATCAAATCACTAAATTTAATATCTGGAAAGTGTTGCAAGAAATGATGGAGAGGGTGACACTGAGATCCGAAGACGTATTAGAATGGCCAAAGATGCATTCCAAAAGCTAAGTAGAGTATTAAGAGACAGAAAAATTTCGTTAGAAAAGAATGCTGAACTGTCACGTGACATGACAGTAAAAGATGGACAATCTCCTCAAAGATAAAAAAAGAGACTTGAAGCAACAGAAATGTGGTTCTACAGAAGGATACTGAGGATAGCATTAGCCGATCATGTGAGCAACAAAGAAGTTTTGGAAAAATAAAAAGAAAAAGGATTGTGGTGCAGTGGATATCGTCTCGGAACGAGAAATCAGAGTGCCGAGTTCGAATTCCAGTTGAATTGCTTACATTCGCTTATGTGCAAATACCCTTATGAAAGGTATTAATCCGTCGCTTCTCCCTTCAGCTATGGGTTAAATAGCAGAACAGATTGGATTCTATAGCCTTGGTTGGCAATCAGTCTGCCGCAGAAAGCAATGGCAGCTTACTGAGGGAAACTTTTCTGCCCAGTTAGTAATGTCTTTTTAGACATGATCGCTCAATTGTGTGGCACGTATGGCACTTAACTACTAATAATTAACATGAACAGACAGTTGAAATTTCTGAGAGAACGAAATGAGGAAGGAAGGCTTGGAAAGCCTGATACTCACAAGACAGATTGAAAGAAAGGGGACCACAGAAATGAATTGCGAAAGATAATTGATGAGCTTTTGTAAATGAATGGCAGAATAGGTTTTGGGTGAAATAACAAAAAGACAAAACCTATTAAGAGCTACAAATAATGGAAAGATTTGGAGAGCCATTAGCGCCTACGTTCTGAAGGGACACTGTATATAATAGGAAAAAAAAGAATTTACACCGATTAAAATTACCTGACGCCATTTCAGATTCTAACAGGAACGCCAGGCTACTGCAGCGATATTGTTCTTCTTCAGATTATGTATATACGCACGTATTCTTCAACTCTAAACAAATTTCATCATACATCCCGAAAATAGATTCTGCACACCACTGCAAACGACCGAATCTGAGGAAAAAATAGAAATCGATTACACCCTGACACTCTAGTGGGTCTAAACTTAACCGTCAGTCAGTTAAGTGCCATACGTGATACACACTTGGGTGATCATATTTCGAAAGAGACATCACTGACTGGGCAGAAAATTATTCCGCAGTAGGTTGCCATTACTTTCTGCGGTAGATTGTTTGCCAACAAAAGCTATAGAACCCAATCTGTCCTGTTATTTAACCCATAACTGGAGGAAAGAGACGGATTAATGCCTTTCCCAAGGATATTTGCGTGTAAGTGAATACAGGGAATTCAACTGGAATTCGAACTCCGATACTTGATTTCTCGTTCTGAGCTAATATCCACTACACAACAACGCACATCCAAACTTGACCGTATGGTAAAAGAAAGGAAACTAAAGGAGTTCTTTCAATTAATTTGCAGAAGGGTGTATGTATCCATGTAAGACTCCTCCAGTTAATTTTAGAGCAACGGCGTAGCCATGTTATGCGTTAATAATATTGTCTCTGTAAAATATATGTTTGGCCCTCTCTTAGACTAGTTTCCAAGGAAGAATAACGTCTCTAGTCTCTGGGAGTGGGGTAAAATACAATCATAGCTTTCCAAGGATATTTGGGCTTAAGCGAACAAAAAAGACGTGATCAGAATAAACTCTGGATTTATTAGAACTATAAAAGCAGACATAATAAAAAGTAATTCTGAAGAAAAGAAAAAAATCATAACAAAGAGGAAATATGTATATATATATATATATATATATATATATATATATATACATTATTGTCATCCGCAGACAGATCTGTTTCGCTGTATTACAACTCATCAGCACGGTTAGACTCCGATTGCTACATAACCCAAGCTCGAAACCCGACCGATTTGGCGCCACGGCCACGGGGAGTTCGGTGGAAGAAGGCACTCTTTTTAGCGCATATCATATTACGCGCCCAATAGCCACGATACTCAAATTCATTTTTACTGAATGAGCGATGCGTAAACACTAGAGTAGCTACTGTTTTTCAAAGTCTACCTTTCTTCTAGAGTACTCAATCTAGGTGTGAGAGCGTATATATATATATGAGTGTGAAATATGTATGTATATAAATATGTATGTTTATACATATATATATATATATATATATATATATATATGCAATTTGTTATATATATTATATTACTTATATATTATATACGCACGGTACTTATTTGAAATATCAGTGATAGAACTGACCTATTCATTTAGATAGGTGTGAGTTTGTGACCCTGGGTGTCACGCTCTGTTTTTCTGACGATCGCAAGAGCGTAAAACGCAGGGTCACAAACTCACACCTATCTAAATGAATATATATCTAAACTTATTTATAAATGGAACTTTGTGTATGTGTGTGTGTATGTGTGTATGTCCGTTACCTATAGGCTCCGAAACGGCTGAACAGATATTGTTGAAAATTTACACAGTTGTACTATAAGTGTCTGCGAGTGTTCTTAGATAGATTTTGTGTCGAGGTACCAACCGATAAATATCGAAAATCGATAATCGGAAAAATCGGGTTATGGAAGGAGTGGTCCGATTTTAATCAAATTTCATACACTCATAGACAGAGACATAAGAAACGATATTCAGAACTTTCAAGGTTGCAGTTCTTTCAATAGTGCAGAAAATCGATAATATATATATATATATATGTATATATATATAAGGCAAGATGTTTATCTGTCTGTATGTCCTTTATACAAATCTACCATTTTTATCCGATTCTCACCAAACTTCACACAAATATTCTTTAGGCTGAGTCTGAGCTCCAGGACTATGGATTATTTTTAAAGCTTTCATTACACCCGAGCAACGCCGGGCTACACTGGTAGTATATATATATATATATATATATATATATATAAAGGTCACACCGAAACATAATAGTAAAAGAAAAAATTAGTGAAACTGGTTTTTCTCCCTCTGGATTTGATTTTTGGAGGAGGTTCATCTGGGACACCGCAGAGGAGACGCGATTAAATTATTAACTTAAGAGTTCCTATTCCCTATTCTCGCACTCGACTAATTTTCGACGAAAGATGATCTTCTTTTAGAGTATTTTCTCCGCTGCGCGTTTCCTTTCGTTCTCGAATAAAAACATTTTTTCCCAGTGAAGTGTTTATTACAACCGGTGCACTTATTCTATACGAGGGTTGGCTGAAAAGTTCATATGGTGACCATGTTACTCTCATGGAATGGAATCAAATAAGATTTTATTTTAAAACTAACAGTATAGCCCGGCGTTGCTCGGGCGTAATGAAAGCTTCAAAACTAATCCATGGTCCTGCAGCTCAGACTCTTTGGACGTTGGCACAAAAGACTAAAAAGCAATAGTTGTTTCTAGTTAAAGCGAAACCGTAGACTAAAAGAAAACTAAATGGATTCAAGTCAAATTATGATTTCCTGGTATCGATATCAAATAAGTTTTTTTCGTCGTAAACTGAATTTTGAAGGTTAAATAAGTCCTCTGAGTAAATGGTATCATTTACTAAGAACTAACTAAGAACTAAGATTGACTAAAATTGACTAAGAACTACAATTATACCTACTTAGAGCCAAACCCGAAGCAAAAACTAAAATAAAAGGGCTGAAAAAATACAGACATAAAGGCAGATAAACAGACACACACACAAACATCTTGCCTTATATATATATATATATATATATATATATATATATATATATATTATCGATTTTCTGCACTATTGTAAGAACTGCAACCTTGAAACTTCTGACTATCGTTTCTTATGTCTTTGTCTGTGGGTGTATCAAATTTGATTAAAATCGGACCATGCCTTCTATAATCCAATTTTTTCGATTATCGATTGTCGATATTTATCGGAGGTACCTCGACACAAAACCTATCTAAGAACACTCGCAGACGCTTATAGTACAACTGTTTAACTTTTCAAGAAAGTCGGTTCAGCCGTTTTGGAGTCTATAGGTAACGGACACACACACACACAGACAAAGTTCCATTCATAAATATTTTAATTCAAAATAAAATATAGTTTCCGTGCCATCATCACTCTTCTTTGAGTGGTGTTTCAATGCTTGGATCCCATTGTCGAAGAAACTTTTATCCTGATGCACAAAAATGTCATCAACAACAAATATTACATGATCATGACTGCGATACTGGTTCCCATCCATGTGGTTTTCCAAAATTAGGGAACAGATGAGGGTCAAATCAGGAGATTGGGTAGGTGATCAACCAATTGAATGTCACAATCATGGAGAGAAGCCATTGAAACAAGTGTGCTGGATCATTGTCCTAATGAAGCAAACACTATTCATCATCTTGATAGCCTTTTATAACTGCGTCAGCGAGTTGTCATAGTACTCTCCATTTATGATGGGTTCCTTTTAAATATAGTCAATGCTAACAATACTTTTTTCATCGCCACCAAAAAAAAAGGGCATCAACTTCCATGCAGAGATGAAACATTAGCCTTCTTTGAAGCATGTGACAGTGTTTCAACTGCATGGATTGTCTCTTTGTCTCTGCCACCAAGTAATAAAATTCAATACTAATCCTGGATTACGAAACGAAAGATCTGCCTAAAAAAATGTAAGATTTTCTCCTTTGGTGTCATCTGACTGATATGCTTTTGATCAGGTGCCAGAAAATGTGGTACCCATCTACCACAAACCTGTGCCATAACAATTACATAGTGCAGAATATTCTCAACATTATCAGGGGATGTGTTAATAGCATTGGTTATTTGATTTATAGTCAAATGCCTGTAAGCCATTACCAAGTAAGGCACAGAATTAATGTTTTCTTTGGTGATAGCGATTGAAAGACGTCCTGGCTTTGAGTCATCTTCAAGACGCCCCTTTCTGCTCCTAAATTCAGCTACCCACAATTGTACTCATAAAGCTGGAATAACTTTTCCTAATGTAGGAACCAAGTCGGCATAAATATCACTGGGTAGTAAAAAATTTTTTCAAATATTTGATAACACCATGATGCCAAATTTTGCCCATTTTAAAGAGAATTTAGTACTTATTAGATTATAAATTTTCTTTGACCAGTCAGATATCTGTTCACCTGGAAATAAGCAATTCAGTTAATAGGAAGGGTCGAAATTAATGCATGCACGATTTCACAGCTCAAGCACAAACCCTTTATAATCTGCCTATAAACATTTCAACCCATCTCCGTATCTAGAAATAAACAATGCAGTTATTAATTAAAAAAAAAAAATCGGAATTAATGCATGCACGATTTCACAGCTCAAGCATCTATCATTTATAATGAGCCTAAAGACATTTCAGCCCACCCTCGTGCAATATATATATATATATATATACATTTCAGCCCACCCTCGTGCAATATATATATATATATATATATATATATATATATAGTAGTGGTAAACAATCAACTTTCCTTGGTAAATAATACAAGAGGATTTTACTAATATAAAATTTATGAAATTTTTACAAAATATTAAAAATGATCTATAAAAAAAGCTCAATGTATTTAATTACAGAGCAAGCATTTATTAAACGATAAATTCCGAATCATCTCATATGTGTTCTAGTCTATTTCGGCAAAGATGTTTGTCTTCTGTCTTGTCAACCCCGCTGTGGACTGAGTTAGCATTAGAAGTACAATTTTCGGCCAGAGGAAGGCACAAGACAAGGGTAGGAAGAGAATGGAATGTTTTCTCTTAAGGAGAAGTTATATAAAAATAAAACCCAAATATTAATCATATGACATTAATTAGTTGACAAGACAAACGACTGATCTCTTCGTTTGCCGAAATAAGATAATATCCATATGAGATGAGTCACAATTTTTTGTTTAATATATATATATATATATATATATATATATATATATATATATATATATATATATTGCAATTTATATTGGGAATTTACATTTGTTGATCCACTGATCAATGTATACCATGTAGTTTGCGCAAACGGGTTGTGTTTATGACTAGCTTGTGAACTTATCACTTAATGAAGGCATTGTTATTTCAAACTTGAGGTAGATTAAGCTAAGAATAATATATAATATAGAACGAATAGATAGTATGTAGATGTATTAGTAGTTCACATTAAAGTAGCCATATGTCACCTCCTACCACTAGATAAGATAATATGCAAATTTCAATATATTTAAATATTCTTGATAAAATAAAAAGATGAACCAGAAATGTTAATGGACCTGACCTGTCATCTCGGTTTCAGTCACTTTCTCATTTATGACTTGTCTATAAATATTTTTGTTGTGGAATCTTCCCCTTGTATAAGATAATGGACTCTACTAAGTATACATATACTCCTGCCAAATCGTAGAAATCCGTTAGAGTTATCGGAGATTACCGGAACTGATACGTAAGTTACCGAGAGATACCGATGTTACCCAGAGACTACCTCGTCAGAAGTCAGACTAGCTCTGAGCTCCACTCAGCTAGAATAATATACACGGATATACTATTTCCGACGACTACACTTCAAGACTTGTATATATTTATTTCTTACTAATTGTATTTCTGGATTTTACTAACCTGCGCTCAAGTTTGTATATTCTTCTTCTTCTTCTATGTGCCCTGTCCCTTCAGGACGTAGGCGATCATGGATCTCCACGTCTCCCTATCCCTTGTGGCTCTTAGTATGTTTGCTGTTACGTTCAATATAACCTACTTTTCTATCTCGATATCTGTTTTTGTTGTTCATTATTTTGTGCGGTTCCTCACCCGGAATCCACAACAATTTTTATGGCAATTGTTCTGATGAATGTTTTTATGTCTACGATTTGTCCATTCTTCTAATATTACTGTCATATCTGGTCTGGTGCTTCTCTTATATATTTCAAAAATTCTTGATAAAATACAAAGAATAATCTGCTATGATATTGGTTCTGACCGGGCATATCGGCTTCAGTCATTTTCCCACCGCCGTAAAGTTGTTTTTCTCTGCCTTCTCTATAAGTATTTTCATTGTAATTCTACTAATGAATTCTTCGAGGTAAATTTAAACGCAGTATGAGATTGGCGGTTAGGTCTCATCGTTGTATACTCGCAAAAAGCCAGAAGAAAATGTAAGTCTCTTTTCTCGCACTTCTCGCTTTTAAAATTCTTTTCCGGCTTCTTTCTTTTCATCCAACATTTGTCATCAAAGCATTAAATGCCACGTCAATCGTTAATTTGGTCGTTTTGATTCCTCTTTATTAATTGTTTTCTCTTCTTAACATTTTTTTCATATTTTCTCACACCCAATAACTGTTTCAGTGACCTTATTTCTTTGCATAGGGGATAAATCGTTTTTTTTCTTTTTTTTTTTTAATGTCTACGTTCTAGTTGAATTCTTTGTATTCACTTCAGCACAAATATCATGGGAAAGGTATTAATCCGTCTTTTCCAGTTATGGATTAAATGACAGAACAGACTGAGTTCTATAGCCTTGGTTGGCAATCAGTCTACGGCAGAAAGTAATGCTAACCTACTGCGAGATAATCTTCTGCACAGTCAGTCATGTCTCTTTCGAGACATGATCATCCATATCACGTATGGCACTTAACTGACTGACTGTAAACCGGAATGATTTAACCTTTTAGGAATGCTGAAATTATGTCATTATTATTTTTTTTTTCTCGAATAGGTTCCCTTATTGTCTTGCTTACATTCGACTGGGGTAATGGTTTATTCTTTGTTACCTGTTTAGATTTGCGTTTCTGGTCACCCTTCAAGTTTCTTCATTATCTTTCACTCACAGAAGCCGCCTGTATCTTAGCGTCATTATCGTTGCTTGGAATAAACTGATTTAAAAAAAAAAGATCTATATGTACATTTTAGTTCGGATTTCAACTGAATCTGTGTCTAACGTTTTAATCTTGTATTAGCATGGCCAAGACGCATTTCAGAAGCTTACCAGAGTACTGAAATGAGAGAAATAAAAGCCTTGCCAGAATTCGACATTGGCAGCCATAATCTCAACAATATCAGATACGCGGATGACACGGGGCTGATAAAAAAAGAAAAATACAGGACATTCTACAGAAGTTAGCAAAAGAAAGTGAAAAGAAAGGGCTGGGCATAAATTTCAAGAAAATTGAATGTATGCTCATCAGCAAAAAGAGGAGACCAATATGCCAACTGCAAGTCGGAGAATCTAAAACAAAACAAGTAAAAAATTTCAAATACCTGGGAAGTATTTTGACAGAGGATGGAAAGTTTAACATGGAGATCCAAAGACGAATTGGCATGGCCAATAACACATTTCAGAAGCTAGCCAGAGGATTGAAAGACAGGAAATTCTAATTAGAAACTAAGAAAAGACTGCTGGATTGATATGTGATATCTGTCCTTCTGTATGGATGTGAATGCTTGACGATCTCCTCAAAGATGTAGGAGAGGCTTGAAGCAACAGAAATGTAGTTTTACAGAAGGATGCTGAGGATACCATGGACAGAGCACATGTGCAGCGATGAGGTGTTGGAAAAGATGCAAACGAGAAGAAAACTGATACTATAATATCAGAAAAAGACAAATGAAGTCCTGGGACACGTAATGAGAAGAGAGGGCCTAGAGAACTTAATAGTCACAGGTCAGATAAATGGAAGGAGAGACAGTGGAAAGCGGTGCGAGTTGTACTTGTTAGGTCTGAGCAAATGTTTGGTGGAGCGGGGCTTAGAAGAGATACCAAAAGAAAAATTTTTAAGGGCGAAAAGTAACAGAGCTAAGTAGAAGTCCATGATTGCCTACGTCCTGAAGGGACACGGCACATGAAGAAGAAGAAGTATATCTATTCTCTCGTGTAAAACAGACCCGTATCTACCTGTCTATTAAATCACCGTGATTTTTGTTTTATAGCCGAGATTAATACGCCGTCAATCTTAACCAGCATCAGAAGAAATTAAGCTAGGGCAATTCTTTTTACTACTCCATGACTATTCTTAGCTTTCTTAGAATTTATTTATTCTTATTTCCGCTTCACTCGATGGAAACGCGAAGTCAGAACTTCCTCCCTTTCCTGGTCATTAGCACCGTCACCATATTACTATTATTATTTTGAAAACGAGACTCAGTCAAACAGAGTGACTCTTAAAAATATCGATTAACCACCGTGTTTAAATGTCGTTAATGCGCACAGCCACTACGCATAGAAATCATTGCGCCCGCCACCGTCTCCAGTTGCTCATAGGATGTTTGTGTAGCAATGAGCAAGGGTTATTCGCGTAAGAACGACCGCCTCTTAGATGAGGAAATATACAGTGACTACTGTAAAAGTAGCCGCATTTGTAGACGATGCGAACATGGTGGTGGGTGGGTGAAGCGGAGGAAGAGAGGAGAACGGCGAGGGTGTAACAAAGAAGCAAGAATGTTGCAAAGAAAAAGGGGGAGAAGCAGAAGTTCGTACGAGACCGACGACCTTTATTTCCAAATTGTCCTTGGAAAAGTACCCCCAGAATGATTACAAAACAGTTGCACTTATTAAATCGAAATATTCTGTTATAAGTTTTCCTCTCAATCTTAGTCTGTTCGTTCAATGTATGTATGCATGGATGTCTGATTATATGTCTGTATGCGTGAATGTATGTATGAATGTATCTGTGTCATTTTATTCGTCACTATCTATCTATCCATCTATCAATCATATATATATATATATATATATATATATATATATATATATATATATCATTGTATTCATCATCTATCTAGCTAGCTAGCTACCTTGCTAGTTCTCTATATATATTTAATTGTATTCGTCACTATCTATCTATCTATCTATCTATCTATCTATCTATCTATCTCAGTCTATTTAAATCTATCTATCTCAGTCTATTCACTTCTATCTATCTATCTATCTATCTATCTATCTATCTCAGTCTATTCACTTCTATCTATCTATCTATCTATCTACCTATCTATCTATGTGTACACGCGTGTTTGTAAATGTATATTTTATGTTTGCACCTATAAAGCCTTATATATTTTTATATCATGTATACACATATGTGTGTATGATATATATATTTATGATATATATCTTTCTTCTCTACTAAAACTACTGGAAAACCCCACGGGCTATTGGATCTCTCAATTACACCTGCCTGCATCATTTCGTCGATTGCTGAATCCATTGTCTTTCTTTGTTTGAGGGGTGTGCGATGTTTGAGGGGTGTGCGATATGGGCGTTTTCTTATGGGCTCATGCGTTCCAGTATCGATACGCATCTCCACAGTATCGGTTCTGCCATCGCTTGCATCACTTCCTCGGGTGGGGCCAGATTGTTATATTACACGAAGAATGCAAAGTCAATTCCCATCTCTTATCCACTTAACTCCACCCTTTAACTTTAACTCTCTGCACATTAGTGTCGTTACCGCCTTGCTTCGGGTGAAATGATTAAAAAAAAAGGTAGCAAGGTAGTGTCAGCTCAATTCATTCTCTTTACTGCCAGCTATTAAACCTTACTGCCAGTTGTAAAATCACTTGCCGCATGTTTGCTCTTTAAAAGTGCCTTATTATTCTGTGTTTTTCCAATACTTATATCATCGAGTAGTGAAGAATATATATATATATATATATATATATATATATATATATATATATATATATATAATCGTTTATTAAATGATTTTTTATTGGTTATATATATTTAATTTTTCAGCTCAGGTGTTTTGATTTTTCTTATGTCCTAATGTAAGATACACAATAAGTACATCAATATATGAGTTGTCGTCATTTTAGACGGTAAATCGATACTTCGTGATATTTCGCGATATTTCGCGGTCATTTTTGACGACACGTGCCCACACGTTTATTCATAAATGGGTAAATAATAAATATTAACATATTATAGAGATTTTAATGACAATGATAAATAATTTTAAGCATGTTTTAATGACAATGATAAATAATTTTAAGCATGTTTTAATGACAATGATAAATAATGATCTTTACAAAGTGGTAACTAATAAAACAGCATTGTACTTGAGATGTGGTGAAGTGGATATCGACTCGGAACGAGAAATCGGGGAGCCGAGTTCGAATTCCAGTTGAATTCCTTGCATTTACTTACGCACAAATAGCCTTGGGAAAGTTATTAATCAGTCTCTTCACTCCAGTTATAAGTTAAATAAAAGGACAGATTGGGTTCTATAGCCTTGGCTGCCAACCAGTCTACCGCAGGAAGCAATGGCAACCTACTGCAGGATAACCTTCTACGCAGTCAGTCATGTCTCTTTCGAGACATGATCACCCAAGCGTGTATCACGTATGGCACTCAGCTGACTGACTTGTGATGCATGAATATCTGCTTGGAATCAGAAATCGAAGAGTCGATTTCGAATTCTTGTTCAATTAGTTTCATTCACTTCCGTTCAAATACCTTTGGGAAGATAGGAATTTATTGCTTCAGCTATGGGTCGAATAGCAAGACAGATTAGGTTCTATAGCCTTGGTTATCAACCAATCTACTGCAGAAAAAATGTCAACTTACAGTGGAAAGTATTCTACCTAGTCAGTCATGGGTCGAAAGAGACACGATATCCCAAGCGAGTATAACGTAGGGAAATTAACTGACTAATCTGGATAAAAAAATATTGAATAGCAGAACAGATTTGGTTCTATGTTCTTGGTTGGCAACCAGTCTACCGCAGAAAGAAATCGCAAGCTACTGCAAGAATATCCTCTGTCTAGTCAGTCATGGTTCCGAAAAAATGATAGCTGAAGCAATAAATTCCTATCTTGCGATTAACTGACTAATCTGGATAAAAAGACTAAATAGCATTACAGATTTTATTGGAGTAGATAAACTAAACTATCGCCCGGTTCACACTCTACCCACGTCTATTGAACAGGTGAAGAGGCTCATCCCTTGTTTCCTGTTTAGGGTGTGGTTTCCGGTTTTTCTCTTTTCCAGTCTTTTCACTCTTTTTTTTTTTTTTTTTTTTGGAGTAGATAGACTAAACTATCACCCGGTTCACACTCTACCCACGTCTATTGAACATGTGAAGAGGCTCATCCCTTGTTTCCTGTTTAGGATGTGGTTTCTGGTTTTTCTCTTTTCCAATATTTTAACTCTTACGTAGCCCCCTGCGCATCAGTGGCGTTTTCGCCTTGCTTGGGATGATATGATTAAAAAAAAAAATGATTAGTTTCTATAGACTTGGAAGGCAAGCAGTCCATCTTCAACTTAGTACACTTCCATGATAATATTATATCGTCAAACAACGTTTTTATTATTATTATTATTATTATTATTATTATTGAATACTGCTACCACATGAGGTCGGGTGCCCCTGCTATTTATCTCGAGGTTCTTGACAAAATCCAACGGGGAATCTGTAAAGTGATCGATCCCGACTTGGCAGCTCAGATACAGTCACTTTCTCACTGGCGTAATGCGGCTTCCCTGTGTCTCTTCTACAAATATTTTCACGGCTTCTGCTCCATTGAACTTAGCTTACTATTGCCCCTATGTATGAATTTACACGAGCTACTAGACTAGCATCTAGTTCGCACCCTTTTACAGTGAAACGATTAAAATGTAACCGCAACTTCTACTCTACTAGCTTCTTTTCTCGCACTTCCCGCCTGTAGAATTCCTTTCCGTATACTTGCTTCCCCGATACCTACAATCTCGTAGTATTCAAATGTAAAGTCAATAGTCATCTCCTATCTCACTGACTCGTATCCTTTCTCTTCTTTTCTCCGTTCGCTTCACTCTCATGTTACAAGTATTCTCGTCTTTCTATTACCCTCTTCCTGACACCCCCAAATATACTGTCCCTCTTTCTCATCACTTTTCTTCTATGTAACCCCCTGCGCACCAGTGGCTATAAAACCGCCTTGCTTGGGGTGAAATGATTACAATAAATTTGATTATTTTGACAACACTATGTAATTTCTTTTTGACAACGACATTATGTCCGTCTGTGAAATTTGGCTACTAAAAGCAGGTTTACAACGAATAATCTAAGTGTTAGAAATTAGATGCTAAAGAACCTTCCGTGTTATCTTCTATGTAATCCGTAATTGACGCAGTACGAAGCACCAACACACGAGAAACAGGCTCGCTGGAAGACCTCAAAACCACTCTAAAGAATTCGTAATGGTATGGTGACGCTATAAAAACCAACAATATTTCCACTGCCATCCAACAAGCTACCAGCTTAGGAAGAAAAAAGACAAACTCATAGAAAATGTGTCTGACAACCTCACTGAGTGGACTTGATGATCATACACAAAGGCTGAGACATTGGCACAAAACCGGGGAAGCTGGTCATTACTCAGATACACAGCGAACCCTAAGACTACAATCGGTCATGGAAAATAATAATAATAATAATAATAATAATAATAATAATAATAATAATAATAATAATAATTTTATTATTAGTAACGGTAGCAGAAAAATAACACCATTGTAAAATCGTTCAAACATTGTGGACTACGATTCCATAATATTACTATATATTCAAACAACATTATTATTACTTTGATAACTTAAAAAATTTCTATTTGTGGAAGATATTCTGTGCGTTCCCAAGTCTCTGACATTAAAAATGTCCAAGTGTTAGAAATGGGATGCTGCAGAATTATAATTTACAGAGACTGAGATATTGGCACTAAAACCGAGACATATGGAGGGAGCTGGTCAGGTGCTCAACTACACAGCGACCCTAAGATCACATGCCTTGGGACATTATTATTATTATTATTATTAGAGGACGATGGAAAAAAATGTAATATATATATATATATATATATATATATATATATATGCATGCTCGAAAGAAAGATCAAACGCTCGAAGAAAGACCCAGAACCAAGTACCCTCGATTCAGACGAAATTAATTTGACGGGGTTCAAAAGTAAACAATTATTTTGCGTGTTACACATTCAGTTTGGTATTCTTACTGGAACTAACTACCATACCATTACACGATACTAACATACCAGTTTCTCAATATCAGCTCAAACTCTGAATTTAGATAATTTGATCCAAGTTTAAAAAAAAAAAAAAACAGAAACGTTTCAGAGAAGAACTTTCAGAAAATTAATATTTTAATTTTTGAAAAACAATAATCAATGCCAGTTCGCGCACAAATTATTAATTTTTAACCCGAAAGCGAGGTAACACTTACACTGTTAATATAGCTATAAGCATAAATGTGTTTATTTAGCCAACGCAATGCTAACCCTGGAACATTTCCAAACTGAAGTGCGAATTTAATTGCTGATACTGCCAGTGAGATTTTAAAAAATAAATAATGTATCAGTTGTAAAAAACAGTAAGGCCTCCGTTTCCATATATGATAAAAATCAATTAATCTATAATCTCATGCGTGATAGGAGAGTGACAAAAAAATTCATTTATTTTGATAAAAAATATCAGATAATATGCGTTTTGGAATCGTCAGGTTCTGTTATAGATTTCATAGGGTAGGCAAATACGATTAACCCTACTGGAAGTAGTGCGTGGAATTCTTAAAGCGATTGATTGTATTTATTTATGTTTTAACATAACAAATGCCGAGAAAATTGTCGGTACGGTTAGGTCGGTGAAGCAGCGTTAGGGTCCCTCCTGAGAAATTTCCGAATCTAGAGTCTATGCAAAAGGTAACAGCTCAGCAAAATCTTTACAGGAAATTCACACGTACGAGTGGAATGTGAAACATTATGCAAATACGTAATAAACCATACAAAAATGCATAGTTACCTGCAGAAGGATGTGCCCGAATAACAAATTATAAATCGGGAATACAAAGATCAAATCACTAAATTTAATATCTGGAAAGTGTTGCAAGAAATGATGGAGAGGGTGACACTGAGATCCGAAGACGTATTAGAATGGCCAAAGATGCATTCCAAAAGCTAAGTAGAGTATTAAGAGACAGAAAAATTTCGTTAGAAAAGAATGCTGAACTGTCACGTGACATGACAGTAAAAGATGGACAATCTCCTCAAAGATAAAAAAGAGACTTGAAGCAACAGAAATGTGGTTCTACAGAAGGATACTGAGGATAGCATTAGCCGATCATGTGAGCAACAAAGAAGTTTTGGAAAAATAAAAAGAAAAAGGATTGTGGTGCAGTGGATATCGTCTCGGAACGAGAAATCAGAGTGCCGAGTTCGAATTCCAGTTGAATTGCTTACATTCGCTTATGTGCAAATACCCTTATGAAAGGTATTAATCCGTCGCTTCTCCCTTCAGCTATGGGTTAAATAGCAGAACAGATTGGATTCTATAGCCTTGGTTGGCAATCAGTCTGCCGCAGAAAGCAATGGCAGCTTACTGAGGGAAACTTTTCTGCCCAGTTAGTAATGTCTTTTTAGACATGATCGCTCAATTGTGTGGCACGTATGGCACTTAACTACTAATAATTAACATGAACAGACAGTTGAAATTTCTGAGAGAACGAAATGAGGAAGGAAGGCTTGGAAAGCCTGATACTCACAAGACAGATTGAAAGAAAGGGGACCACAGAAATGAATTGCGAAAGATAATTGATGAGCTTTTGTAAATGAATGGCAGAATAGGTTTTGGGTGAAATAACAAAAAGACAAAACCTATTAAGAGCTACAAATAATGGAAAGATTTGGAGAGCCATTAGCGCCTACGTTCTGAAGGGACACTGTATATAATAGGAAAAAAAAAGAATTTACACCGATTAAAATTACCTGACGCCATTTCAGATTCTAACAGGAACGCCAGGCTACTGCAGCGATATTGTTCTTCTTCAGATTATGTATATACGCACGTATTCTTCAACTCTAAACAAATTTCATCATACATCCCGAAAATAGATTCTGCACACCACTGCAAACGACCGAATCTGAGGAAAAAATAGAAATCGATTACACCCTGACACTCTAGTGGGTCTAAACTTAACCGTCAGTCAGTTAAGTGCCATACGTGATACACACTTGGGTGATCATATTTCGAAAGAGACATCACTGACTGGGCAGAAAATTATTCCGCAGTAGGTTGCCATTACTTTCTGCGGTAGATTGTTTGCCAACAAAAGCTATAGAACCCAATCTGTCCTGTTATTTAACCCATAACTGGAGGAAAGAGACGGATTAATGCCTTTCCCAAGGATATTTGCGTGTAAGTGAATACAGGGAATTCAACTGGAATTCGAACTCCGATACTTGATTTCTCGTTCTGAGCTAATATCCACTACACAACAACGCACATCCAAACTTGACCGTATGGTAAAAGAAAGGAAACTAAAGGAGTTCTTTCAATTAATTTGCAGAAGGGTGTATGTATCCATGTAAGACTCCTCCAGTTAATTTTAGAGCAACGGCGTAGCCATGTTATGCGTTAATAATATTGTCTCTGTAAAATATATGTTTGGCCCTCTCTTAGACTAGTTTCCAAGGAAGAATAACGTCTCTAGTCTCTGGGAGTGGGGTAAAATACAATCATAGCTTTCCAAGGATATTTGGGCTTAAGCGAACAAAAAAGACGTGATCAGAATAAACTCTGGATTTATTAGAACTATAAAAGCAGACATAATAAAAAGTAATTCTGAAGAAAAGAAAAAAATCATAACAAAGAGGAAATATGTATATATATATATATATATATATATATATATATATACATTATTGTCATCCGCAGACAGATCTGTTTCGCTGTATTACAACTCATCAGCACGGTTAGACTCCGATTGCTACATAACCCAAGCTCGAAACCCGACCGATTTGGCGCCACGGCCACGGGGAGTTCGGTGGAAGAAGGCACTCTTTTTAGCGCATATCATATTACGCGCCCAATAGCCACGATACTCAAATTCATTTTTACTGAATGAGCGATGCGTAAACACTAGAGTAGCTACTGTTTTTCAAAGTCTACCTTTCTTCTAGAGTACTCAATCTAGGTGTGAGAGCGTATATATATATATGAGTGTGAAATATGTATGTATATAAATATGTATGTTTATACATATATATATATATATATATATATATATATATATGCAATTTGTTATATATATTATATTACTTATATATTATATACGCACGGTACTTATTTGAAATATCAGTGATAGAACTGACCTATTCATTTAGATAGGTGTGAGTTTGTGACCCTGGGTGTCACGCTCTGTTTTTCTGACGATCGCAAGAGCGTAAAACGCAGGGTCACAAACTCACACCTATCTAAATGAATATATATCTAAACTTATTTATAAATGGAACTTTGTGTATGTGTGTGTGTATGTGTGTATGTCCGTTACCTATAGGCTCCGAAACGGCTGAACAGATATTGTTGAAAATTTACACAGTTGTACTATAAGTGTCTGCGAGTGTTCTTAGATAGATTTTGTGTCGAGGTACCAACCGATAAATATCGAAAATCGATAATCGGAAAAATCGGGTTATGGAAGGAGTGGTCCGATTTTAATCAAATTTCATACACTCATAGACAGAGACATAAGAAACGATATTCAGAACTTTCAAGGTTGCAGTTCTTTCAATAGTGCAGAAAATCGATAATATATATATATATATATGTATATATATATAAGGCAAGATGTTTATCTGTCTGTATGTCCTTTATACAAATCTACCATTTTTATCCGATTCTCACCAAACTTCACACAAATATTCTTTAGGCTGAGTCTGAGCTCCAGGACTATGGATTATTTTTAAAGCTTTCATTACACCCGAGCAACGCCGGGCTACACTGGTAGTATATATATATATATATATATATATAAAGGTCACACCGAAACATAATAGTAAAAGAAAAAATTAGTGAAACTGGTTTTTCTCCCTCTGGATTTGATTCTTGGAGGAGGTTCATCTGGGACACCGCAGAGGAGACGCGATTAAATTATTAACTTAAGAGTTCCTATTCCCTATTCTCGCACTCGACTAATTTTCGACGAAAGATGATCTTCTTTTAGAGTATTTTCTCCGCTGCGCGTTTCCTTTCGTTCTCGAATAAAAACATTTTTTCCCAGTGAAGTGTTTATTACAACCGGTGCACTTATTCTATACGAGGGTTGGCTGAAAAGTTCATATGGTGACCATGTTACTCTCATGGAATGGAATCAAATAAGATTTTATTTTAAAACTAACAGTATAGCCCGGCGTTGCTCGGGCGTAATGAAAGCTTCAAAACTAATCCATGGTCCTGCAGCTCAGACTCTTTGGACGTTGGCACAAAAGACTAAAAAGCAATAGTTGTTTCTAGTTAAAGCGAAACCGTAGACTAAAAGAAAACTAAATGGATTCAAGTCAAATTATGATTTCCTGGTATCGATATCAAATAAGTTTTTTTCGTCGTAAACTGAATTTTGAAGGTTAAATAAGTCCTCTGAGTAAATGGTATCATTTACTAAGAACTAACTAAGAACTAAGATTGACTAAAATTGACTAAGAACTACAATTATACCTACTTAGAGCCAAACCCGAAGCAAAAACTAAAATAAAAGGGCTGAAAAAATACAGACATAAAGGCAGATAAACAGACACACACACAAACATCTTGCCTTATATATATATATATATATATATATATATATATATATATATATTATCGATTTTCTGCACTATTGTAAGAACTGCAACCTTGAAACTTCTGACTATCGTTTCTTATGTCTTTGTCTGTGGGTGTATCAAATTTGATTAAAATCGGACCATGCCTTCTATAATCCAATTTTTTCGATTATCGATTGTCGATATTTATCGGAGGTACCTCGACACAAAACCTATCTAAGAACACTCGCAGACGCTTATAGTACAACTGTTTAACTTTTCAAGAAAGTCGGTTCAGCCGTTTTGGAGTCTATAGGTAACGGACACACACACACACAGACAAAGTTCCATTCATAAATATTTTAATTCAAAATAAAATATAGTTTCCGTGCCATCATCACTCTTCTTTGAGTGGTGTTTCAATGCTTGGATCCCATTGTCGAAGAAACTTTTATCCTGATGCACAAAAATGTCATCAACAACAAATATTACATGATCATGACTGCGATACTGGTTCCCATCCATGTGGTTTTCCAAAATTAGGGAACAGATGAGGGTCAAATCAGGAGATTGGGTAGGTGATCAACCAATTGAATGTCACAATCATGGAGAGAAGCCATTGAAACAAGTGTGCTGGATCATTGTCCTAATGAAGCAAACACTATTCATCATCTTGATAGCCTTTTATAACTGCGTCAGCGAGTTGTCATAGTACTCTCCATTTATGATGGGTTCCTTTTAAATATAGTCAATGCTAACAATACTTTTTTCATCGCCACCAAAAAAAAAAGGGCATCAACTTCCATGCAGAGATGAAACATTAGCCTTCTTTGAAGCATGTGACAGTGTTTCAACTGCATGGATTGTCTCTTTGTCTCTGCCACCAAGTAATAAAATTCAATACTAATCCTGGATTACGAAACGAAAGATCTGCCTAAAAAAATGTAAGATTTTCTCCTTTGGTGTCATCTGACTGATATGCTTTTGATCAGGTGCCAGAAAATGTGGTACCCATCTACCACAAACCTGTGCCATAACAATTACATAGTGCAGAATATTCTCAACATTATCAGGGGATGTGTTAATAGCATTGGTTATTTGATTTATAGTCAAATGCCTGTAAGCCATTACCAAGTAAGGCACAGAATTAATGTTTTCTTTGGTGATAGCGATTGAAAGACGTCCTGGCTTTGAGTCATCTTCAAGACGCCCCTTTCTGCTCCTAAATTCAGCTACCCACAATTGTACTCATAAAGCTGGAATAACTTTTCCTAATGTAGGAACCAAGTCGGCATAAATATCACTGGGTAGTAAAAAATTTTTTCAAATATTTGATAACACCATGATGCCAAATTTTGCCCATTTTAAAGAGAATTTAGTACTTATTAGATTATAAATTTTCTTTGACCAGTCAGATATCTGTTCACCTGGAAATAAGCAATTCAGTTAATAGGAAGGGTCGAAATTAATGCATGCACGATTTCACAGCTCAAGCACAAACCCTTTATAATCTGCCTATAAACATTTCAACCCATCTCCGTATCTAGAAATAAACAATGCAGTTATTAATTAAAAAAAAAAAAATCGGAATTAATGCATGCACGATTTCACAGCTCAAGCATCTATCATTTATAATGAGCCTAAAGACATTTCAGCCCACCCTCGTGCAATATATATATATATATATATACATTTCAGCCCACCCTCGTGCAATATATATATATATATATATATATATATATATATAGTAGTGGTAAACAATCAACTTTCCTTGGTAAATAATACAAGAGGATTTTACTAATATAAAATTTATGAAATTTTTACAAAATATTAAAAATGATCTATAAAAAAAGCTCAATGTATTTAATTACAGAGCAAGCATTTATTAAACGATAAATTCCGAATCATCTCATATGTGTTCTAGTCTATTTCGGCAAAGATGTTTGTCTTCTGTCTTGTCAACCCCGCTGTGGACTGAGTTAGCATTAGAAGTACAATTTTCGGCCAGAGGAAGGCACAAGACAAGGGTAGGAAGAGAATGGAATGTTTTCTCTTAAGGAGAAGTTATATAAAAATAAAACCCAAATATTAATCATATGACATTAATTAGTTGACAAGACAAACGACTGATCTCTTCGTTTGCCGAAATAAGATAATATCCATATGAGATGAGTCACAATTTTTTGTTTAATATATATATATATATATATATATATATATATATATATTGCAATTTATATTGGGAATTTACATTTGTTGATCCACTGATCAATGTATACCATGTAGTTTGCGCAAACGGGTTGTGTTTATGACTAGCTTGTGAACTTATCACTTAATGAAGGCATTGTTATTTCAAACTTGAGGTAGATTAAGCTAAGAATAATATATAATATAGAACGAATAGATAGTATGTAGATGTATTAGTAGTTCACATTAAAGTAGCCATATGTCACCTCCTACCACTAGGTAAGATAATATGCAAATTTCAATATATTTAAATATTCTTGATAAAATAAAAAGATGAACCAGAAATGTTAATGGACCTGACCTGTCATCTCGGTTTCAGTCACTTTCTCATTTATGACTTGTCTATAAATATTTTTGTTGTGGAATCTTCCCCTTGTATAAGATAATGGACTCTACTAAGTATACATATACTCCTGCCAAATCGTAGAAATCCGTTAGAGTTATCGGAGATTACCGGAACTGATACGTAAGTTACCGAGAGATACCGATGTTACCCAGAGACTACCTCGTCAGAAGTCAGACTAGCTCTGAGCTCCACTCAGCTAGAATAATATACACGGATATACTATTTCCGACGACTACACTTCAAGACTTGTATATATTTATTTCTTACTAATTGTATTTCTGGATTTTACTAACCTGCGCTCAAGTTTGTATATTCTTCTTCTTCTTCTATGTGCCCTGTCCCTTCAGGACGTAGGCGATCATGGATCTCCACGTCTCCCTATCCCTTGTGGCTCTTAGTATGTTTGCTGTTACGTTCAATATAACCTACTTTTCTATCTCGATATCTGTTTTTGTTGTTCATTATTTTGTGCGGTTCCTCACCCGGAATCCACAACAATTTTTATGGCAATTGTTCTGATGAATGTTTTTATGTCTACGATTTGTCCATTCTTCTAATATTACTGTCATATCTGGTCTGGTGCTTCTCTTATATATTTCAAAAATTCTTGATAAAATACAAAGAATAATCTGCTATGATATTGGTTCTGACCGGGCATATCGGCTTCAGTCATTTTCCCACCGCCGTAAAGTTGTTTTTCTCTGCCTTCTCTATAAGTATTTTCATTGTAATTCTACTAATGAATTCTTCGAGGTAAATTTAAACGCAGTATGAGATTGGCGGTTAGGTCTCATCGTTGTATACTCGCAAAAAGCCAGAAGAAAATGTAAGTCTCTTTTCTCGCACTTCTCGCTTTTAAAATTCTTTTCCGGCTTCTTTCTTTTCATCCAACATTTGTCATCAAAGCATTAAATGCCACGTCAATCGTTAATTTGGTCGTTTTGATTCCTCTTTATTAATTGTTTTCTCTTCTTAACATTTTTTTCATATTTTCTCACACCCAATAACTGTTTCAGTGACCTTATTTCTTTGCATAGGGGATAAATCGTTTTTTTTCTTTTTTTTTTTTAATGTCTACGTTCTAGTTGAATTCTTTGTATTCACTTCAGCACAAATATCATGGGAAAGGTATTAATCCGTCTTTTCCAGTTATGGATTAAATGACAGAACAGACTGAGTTCTATAGCCTTGGTTGGCAATCAGTCTACGGCAGAAAGTAATGCTAACCTACTGCGAGATAATCTTCTGCACAGTCAGTCATGTCTCTTTCGAGACATGATCATCCATATCACGTATGGCACTTAACTGACTGACTGTAAACCGGAATGATTTCACCTTTTAGGAATGCTGAAATTATGTCATTATTATTTTTTTTTCTCGAATAGGTTCCCTTATTGTCTTGCTTACATTCGACTGGGGTAATGGTTTATTCTTTGTTACCTGTTTAGATTTGCGTTTCTGGTCACCCTTCAAGTTTCTTCATTATCTTTCACTCACAGAAGCCGCCTGTATCTTAGCGTCATTATCGTTGCTTGGAATAAACTGATTTAAAAAAAAAAAGATCTATATGTACATTTTAGTTCGGATTTCAACTGAATCTGTGTCTAACGTTTTAATCTTGTATTAGCATGGCCAAGACGCATTTCAGAAGCTTACCAGAGTACTGAAATGAGAGAAATAAAAGCCTTGCCAGAATTCGACATTGGCAGCCATAATCTCAACAATATCAGATACGCGGATGACACGGGGCTGATAAAAAAAGAAAAATACAGGACATTCTACAGAAGTTAGCAAAAGAAAGTGAAAAGAAAGGGCTGGGCATAAATTTCAAGAAAATTGAATGTATGCTCATCAGCAAAAAGAGGAGACCAATATGCCAACTGCAAGTCGGAGAATCTAAAACAAAACAAGTAAAAAATTTCAAATACCTGGGAAGTATTTTGACAGAGGATGGAAAGTTTAACATGGAGATCCAAAGACGAATTGGCATGGCCAATAACACATTTCAGAAGCTAGCCAGAGGATTGAAAGACAGGAAATTCTAATTAGAAACTAAGAAAAGACTGCTGGATTGATATGTGATATCTGTCCTTCTGTATGGATGTGAATGCTTGACGATCTCCTCAAAGATGTAGGAGAGGCTTGAAGCAACAGAAATGTAGTTTTACAGAAGGATGCTGAGGATACCATGGACAGAGCACATGTGCAGCGATGAGGTGTTGGAAAAGATGCAAACGAGAAGAAAACTGATACTATAATATCAGAAAAAGACAAATGAAGTCCTGGGACACGTAATGAGAAGAGAGGGCCTAGAGAACTTAATAGTCACAGGTCAGATAAATGGAAGGAGAGACAGTGGAAAGCGGTGCGAGTTGTACTTGTTAGGTCTGAGCAAATGTTTGGTGGAGCGGGGCTTAGAAGAGATACCAAAAGAAAAATTTTTAAGGGCGAAAAGTAACAGAGCTAAGTAGAAGTCCATGATTGCCTACGTCCTGAAGGGACACGGCACATGAAGAAGAAGAAGTATATCTATTCTCTCGTGTAAAACAGACCCGTATCTACCTGTCTATTAAATCACCGTGATTTTTGTTTTATAGCCGAGATTAATACGCCGTCAATCTTAACCAGCATCAGAAGAAATTAAGCTAGGGCAATTCTTTTTACTACTCCATGACTATTCTTAGCTTTCTTAGAATTTATTTATTCTTATTTCCGCTTCACTCGATGGAAACGCGAAGTCAGAACTTCCTCCCTTTCCTGGTCATTAGCACCGTCACCATATTACTATTATTATTTTGAAAACGAGACTCAGTCAAACAGAGTGACTCTTAAAAATATCGATTAACCACCGTGTTTAAATGTCGTTAATGCGCACAGCCACTACGCATAGAAATCATTGCGCCCGCCACCGTCTCCAGTTGCTCATAGGATGTTTGTGTAGCAATGAGCAAGGGTTATTCGCGTAAGAACGACCGCCTCTTAGATGAGGAAATATACAGTGACTACTGTAAAAGTAGCCGCATTTGTAGACGATGCGAACATGGTGGTGGGTGGGTGAAGCGGAGGAAGAGAGGAGAACGGCGAGGGTGTAACAAAGAAGCAAGAATGTTGCAAAGAAAAAGGGGGAGAAGCAGAAGTTCGTACGAGACCGACGACCTTTATTTCCAAATTGTCCTTGGAAAAGTACCCCCAGAATGATTACAAAACAGTTGCACTTATTAAATCGAAATATTCTGTTATAAGTTTTCCTCTCAATCTTAGTCTGTTCGTTCAATGTATGTATGCATGGATGTCTGATTATATGTCTGTATGCGTGAATGTATGTATGAATGTATCTGTGTCATTTTATTCGTCACTATCTATCTATCCATCTATCAATCATATATATATATATATATATATATATATATATATATATATATCATTGTATTCATCATCTATCTAGCTAGCTAGCTACCTTGCTAGTTCTCTATATATATTTAATTGTATTCGTCACTATCTATCTATCTATCTATCTATCTATCTATCTATCTCAGTCTATTTAAATCTATCTATCTCAGTCTATTCACTTCTATCTATCTATCTATCTATCTATCTATCTCAGTCTATTCACTTCTATCTATCTATCTATCTATCTACCTATCTATCTATGTGTACACGCGTGTTTGTAAATGTATATTTTATGTTTGCACCTATAAAGCCTTATATATTTTTATATCATGTATACACATATGTGTGTATGATATATATTTAGCTGTGTCTTCATTTATATCTCAGTTCGTACTTCTATCTATCTATCTATCTATCTATCTATCTATCTATCTATCTATCTCATTCTGTTCATATCTATCTATCTATCTATCTATATATCTATCTATCTATCTATCTATCTATCTATCTATCTATCTATCTCATTCTGTTCATATCTATCTATCTATCTATCTATCTATCTATCTATCTATCTATCTACCTAAGACCTGTTTCTTTCTATCTATCTATCTATCTATCTATCTATCTATCTATCTATCTATCTATCTAAGTCTATTCACTTCTATCTATCTCAGTCTATTCACTTCTATCTATCTATCTACCTCTCTATCTATGTGTACACGCGTGTTTGTAAATGTATGTTTGCACCTATAAAGCCTTATATATTTTTATATCATGTATACACATATGTGTGTATGATATATATTTAGCTGTGTCTTCATTTATATCTCAGTTTGTACTTCTATCTATCTATCTATCTATCTATCTATCTATCTATCTATCTCATTCTGTTCATATCTATCTATCTATCTATCTATCTATCTATCTATCTATCTATCTAACTCACTATCTATGGATCACAGTCTATTCATATATATCTATCTAGTTATCTACCGCTATAACCAACCGTACCTACTTGGATTATTTTTCAATTTTATTTAATTGTCATTGTTTATTATATTATAATAGAGCGGATTCATGCGCCAAATATTTTGAGAAAATGGTTGTGGTCGCTTTCTTTCAGCCTTTCTTATGATCAGTTTCAAGATCAGAAATTATTTAAACAGTCCACGTATTGATACACACATGCACGCATATATATATATATATATATATGTGTGTGTGTGTGTGTGTGTGTGTGTGTGTGTGTGTGTGTGCGTAAGCATATAAAAATACTTGTGTGTGCGTATGTTTATACCTAAATATATTTTCGTTTTCTCATTCGTTTCCTATATAAGTGGGGGAGATAAAATGTGTGTGTGATAAAAGTGGGTATGTGTGATAAAAAAGTGTGTGTGTGCGTGTGTGTGTGTATGTGTGTGTGTGTGAGGAAAATATGTGTGTTTTTTGTGTGATAATAAGGGTGTGTGTGTGTGACAAAAAGCATCTGTGTGTGTGTGTGTCTGTGCAATAAAAGGAGAGTGTGTGTGCGATAAAAAAGAGTGAAACAAAAAGACTGTGTGTGATGAAATGAGCTTCTATGTGTGTCGGTGGGATAAAAAGAGTGTGCGCGATAAAAGAATATATGTGTTTGTGTGATAAAAAGAGAAACAAAAGATGAGTGTGCATGTATATGTGTGTGATAAAAAATGTGCGTGTGCGATAAAAAAGTGTTTTTTGTGTGTGTGATAAAAAGCGTTTGTGTGATAAAAATAGTGTGTGTGCGTGATAAAAATCGCATCTCTATGTGTGTGAGTGTTAAAATGAGTGTGTGTATGTGTGTCCATGAGTGGGTATTATAAATAATCATTTTGCAGCATATCAATACTATGTTAATACTTACAGCACTGTCTTGTTTATATCTATAACGATTTACTCAGGATAGCTTAGATGTGGCACAAGGTCAGAAGGATAGAGCACCCAGTTAGAACTCACTACTCAGTCGTAATTGATCTACCCATTGATTTAACTATTAAACCATGTCCATGATGTAAAATAATTTAGATAACAATGCACACACATACACATATATATAACAAAATCTTTTACGAAATTGTTTAACTCCGACATATTTTTTTAATTTATTTCAGTAAACATTAATTTTAATAGATACTCGTATTTTAGTAGATTCTCTGTTTTTTATGATTAAGCAATATATTTATTTACATCTCGAATGATCGAGAAATCTTTTTAGGAAAATATGCATCCTCAGGCAGGATTCGAACCTGCATCGCTCATGAAAAACTGTCATTAGATTTGGCGTGTCTTAATCACTCGACCACGTAGGACTAATGGTCAAACAAAGTCCGAACTATGCTTTAAACATGAATTTTTGCGATTTTTCGAATATTCATATCTACTCTGTTTTTGTATTTTAATTGAAGACACGTCAGATCTATTGACGGTTTCCCCGAGTGGACGCAGATATTCCAACGGATCATCTACGCAAATAGGAGTATTGATTTAAAAGAATTTAAACAAATATATATATATATATATATATCAACAATGGAAAGTGGTCTCCCTATATGTGTACATAGACATATCTGTCAGTTAATTAAATGTCATACGGAATACACGCTTGGGCGATCATGTCTCCAAAGAGACATGACTGACTAGAGAGAAGATTTTATCTCTAGTATGTTACCATTACTTTCTGCGAGAGGTTGGTTGCCAACCAAGTTTAATGATCTCACTCTTTCCTACTACTTAACCCATAGCTGGAGAGAGAAAAGACGGATTAATACTTTCCCAAAGGTGTTTGCATGAAAGTAAATGCAACGAAATTAACTAAAATTCGGACTCGGTCTCTGATTTCTCGTTCCGTGTCCATATTTACTGCACCACAACACCCATGTATAAATGAATCAAAATTTATCCTGACTTAGCAGATAGGCGGTGATATTTGGCAGCACCCTTCTCCTTCTACATAACGATGATCAATATATATATATATATATATATATATATATATATATATATATATATATTAATCATATCACCCCAATCAAGGCGGTAACGCCACTGATGGGCAGGGGGCTACTTAAGAGTAAAAAGATTGAAAAAGAGAAAGCCGAAAACCAAATTCTAAACAGGGAACAAGGGATGAGCTCTTCACCTGTTCAATAGACGTGGGTGGAGTGTGAACCGGGCGATAGTTTAGTCTATCTACTCCAATTGAGAGAAAAAAAAAAGAAAAGAGTAAAAAATTGGAAAAGAAAAAGCCAGAAACCACATCCTAAACAGGGAACAAGGGATGAGCTCTTCATCTGTTCAATAGACGTGGGTTTTGCTTGGCACAGTGTCATTAGTGCAATGACAATAAAAAGTACGTTATAAGGAATTTTAATTTAATATATATATATAGGGTGCAGTGGATGAAGTGTTGTCCAGATTACGCTAAAATGAAAATAAAACTGAGATCTCATTTTAACAAACATATTTACCAAAACTTACACAAAAATAAATAAAATAAATATCTTAAATTACTAAAGGTTAAATTTATTCAGTAAAATCGTCAATGGCTTCAACCATTGCCTCCAGACGACTTTGGAATGTCCTCCAAATCTTTTGAACTGCCTACTTCTTTAAATTGGTAAATGTTGCCATAATACTTGTCTTCGTTCATGTTTGGTGTTTCAAGCAGTTTTGTTGGTCTCTTGCTCAACTGCCACGCACATATCAAGGAGGTTGCAGTCTGGAGTGTTAGGTGGACAGAATTAAAAGGGGTTGTTGTCACAGAAAAAAGTCTGACATTCATGACAGGGTTCTTTAGCATATGTGGCATGGTGCAATGTCCTGTTGCCAGATATAGCCACCGTCTTGGACCAAGGGCAGAACTATCTTCTCAAGATGTAGGTGTCCGTGTTGAGCATGGGACTCTGTGGGAAGATGAATGAAGCCATAAGGTCGTTATCACTAGTGATCACTCGAAATGCCTTCGTAATCACAATTAGACTGATCCAACTTTTACCAAATCCTCTGCACTGTCCCCCGATTGACACTCAAACACTTACAAATGTTCGTATTGAAGATTCCGGTGTGAATGCCAAGAAGTACAGCATGCCGTTTCCCAAAAGAACTTATAGCGGAGTGAATTGCGTCATTGTACTCTTTTTCTCAGAGTCAGTGTTGAAATGAACCTGCTATACTGTGTTGTAAACAAAATCAAAGAACGGGTCTGTGTGAAAGTGGCGAAAATTTACCCATCGCATCTTGTGTGTGTGTGTGTGCATATATATATATATATATATAGCAGTTCAAAAGTTGGAAGGCATCCACAAAATTAGCAAGAGAGGAAATTGACAGAAGAGGGAAAAAAAAAGATGAAAAATAGTTCCTAGAATCACTAAAAAAAGAATGGAATCAATTATCAAACTTATACTTAGAGAAACATTTGCAACGAATGCCAAAAATTTGAGCTGCAAAAAGGCGAAAGGAGGATATTTTGACGAAAGCCAAACTTAATAATAAAATGTCTTTTTCCTTTTTTTTTTTCAGAATAAAATTTCTAAAAAATCATGTATCACATATGTTATAATTTTCTCTTATTTAAAGTACAAAACAACTACTTTTTGGCTTAATTTAAAAAAAAAAATAACCAGTGTCCCCTCAAACAACTGCACTGTAGTATATATAGATAGATAGATAGATAGATAGATAGATAGATAGATAGATAGATAGATAGATAGATATAAAAAGGCTGAGACAGTAACAAGCTGATATCTATATCAGGTTGTAGATAAATATGAACAAACTAAGATAGATAGATAGATAGATAGATAGATAGATAGATAGGAAGAGATATAGATAGATAGATAGATAGATAGATAGATAGATAGATAGATAGATGTGAAGAGATATTAGATATAGATAGATAGATAGATAGATAGATAGATAGATAGATAGATGTGAAGAGATATTAGATAGATAGATAGATAGATGTGAAGAGATATAGATAGATAGATAGATAGATAGATAGATAGATAGATAGATAGATAGATAGATAGATAGACTAACATGATTATATATTTATTTCTCACGACTCGATTCTACTAGGAGTTTCATATATATAGAAATCGTCTTAATTGCACTATTTTATTCTTAAACATAGAGCACTCTTTTATTAGTATTACAATCACTGACTGTGTGTTATTGCATATTTCTATTCACATGCACATACACTACATGCAAGCACGCAGACAATACATTAGTTCAGTTGTTCTGAGTTCTTTAGATATCTGTGACGGGGTATGAAATTATTATATATGCACTGACACATATGTAAGATTTTCTGACGAAACATCTTGAAAAATTGCCATGCACACACACACACGCACACACACGCACACACACATATCTATGAACCTATACATGCGTACTTGCATATATGCATATAACTATATGTATATTCATGTATGCATGTATGTATGTGTGCGGATGTGTGTGCGTAATAAATTCAGATATGAATAAAAATATATCT